>BTPG01000004.1:1549376-1567295 GCA_036245525.1 Semisulcospira habei | reverse complement strand
TCTGACCTCACCGTTCACAGACAGATCTTCCAAACAACTAGATCCAAAGTCTGCAGAATGATCTATGACTCCAAACGTAAGCACACCTTCAAAACAAAATCCTGGAATAAACTTCTTCCAAAACCCTCTATGCTACCATGAACACACTCCTAGGCATTTCTAAAGACTCTCCTCTCCCCAACACACACAACAAAGAAGAACTCCCGTCCGCTTTTTCTACCTATTTCTCCGACAAAATCCAAACTCTGCGTAACACACTCGACACTGCCTTCTCCGCCTTGCCCTCCGACACCCCTTTTCCGGCACCCCCCTCTTGTCCTTCCGACCCGTCTCTCAAGACCATAAAGTCATTGCCTCTCAAAACCTGCGAACTAGACCCTCTTCCAGCTTCTCTCTACCGGGACGGCCTTCCAAAACTTCTGCCATTCATTACCGACATCATCAACACATCTCTAGAGAACGGCTCCGTTCCTGATATTTTCAAGTCCGCCATCGTCCGTACTCTCCTAAAAAAAACACAACCTCGACCCAAACGAACTCGAAAACTATCGCCCAGTCTCCAATCTCTCTTTCCTGTCCAAGCTTCTTGAGAAGGTCGTTCTCAACCAGCTCAACCTCCACCTCGCCGACAACAACCTCCTCAGTCCCTTCCAGTCTGCCTATCACAAACACCACAGCACTGAAACAGCCCTTCCACATATCTTAAACGACCTGCTTCTCTCCACCGACTCGGGCAACACCTCTCTTCTTACGCTTCTCGACCTCTCTCCCGCCTTCGACACTATAGACCACTCTATCCTCCTCCACCGCCTGCACCACTCATTCGGCATCACTGACTCTGCTCACTCCTGGTTTCTCTCCTACCTCTCCAACAGACAGCAGTCCGTCACCATCGACGGCGTCTCCTCCAACCCAGTCACGCTCTCCTGCGGAGTTCCAAAAGGGTCCGTCTTGGGCCCGGTCCTTTTCACACTCTACACCTCTCCCGTGTCCAACATCATCCAGTCTCACCACATACACCACCACCTCTACGCTGACGACTCACAACATTTTGGTGTATGATACATGTTCCTGTGTTGGTAATTATATCTGTCCTAAAGGAAATGACATTACTTTTTGACTCACCGTAATTAAATATCTCATTGAAGACATAAACAACCGTTTACAGGAAGTCGGTTGAATAATAATAATAAAGAGCATTTATATCGCGCTGAATCCCCAGGAGCAGTGGGCTCTAAGCGCGTTACAAAAAAAAAATGTATATATGCAGAATCTCACTACCTTTAAAAAAGTCTAATCTATGCACTTCTAATCTACGCACGCACATACAACTAAAACACACATAACAAAACCATATATATGCAGACCAAACCAACATCACACACACGCACACACAATCTGTGGATTAATGGTACGCAAGCTGAAAGAAGTAGGTTTTAAGTTGGGTCTTAAAGACGTCAATGTTTTCAGCATTCCGGAGGTGTAGGGGAAGTGAGTTCCAGACAACAGGGGCTTGATACTGGAATGTCCGGCAGCCAAACCGCTTAGAGGAAAAGCTGGGGACACGGAAACGCTTCTCAGAGCAGGAACGAAGGGAACGGGAGGGCTGATAGATGTTGAGGAGGGATGAGAGGTATGGCGGTAGGGATCCATCAAAGCAGCGAAAAGCCAGGACCGCAATCTTGTACTCGACTCTAAACTGAATGGGTAGCCAGTGCAATTCCTGAAGTAGGGGGGTTACATGGTCCATTTTAGATTTGCCAAAAGCAAGTCTGGCAGCATTGTTGAGGACTGTCTGCAGACGAGAGAGTTCTTTCTGGGGGACACCTGCCAGGAGGGAGTTACAATAGTCTAAGCGGCTAAGGACAAGGGAGCAAATAAGTTGAACAGTAGCGGACCGGGTGATGAATGGTCTAATGGAGCTGATTCTTCGCAGCTGGAAGTTCGCCGTCCTGCACACATTAGTAATGTGATGGTGCATGGACATACTGCAGTCGAACTGAACTCCCAGATTACGTACAGACTGGCTAAAGGTTATTTCACTGTCGCCAACCACGAGGGAGGCCCCTGGTGGGACCTGACTAAGGGAGTGGTCGAAACCAGCGCAAAGTGATTCAGTCTTGCCGTCGTTCAGCTTCAGTTTGTTGACCCAGATTAGTGTCCGTAATTTTTGTCATATTTACTTGAACTTTTTTGCATATAGCTAGTTTGGAGAAAGTCATCGGATGAATTCGTTAGCCAGCTTGGTATCCTTTCAATTTCTTTAGTAAAATAATTATTTTCAGAAAACAATTAAAACACTTTTTAAAAAAATTATTTAAAAAAACTTTACTTCTAGAGAAAGTCAGACAGTGGCGGTGACATAATACTCTGAATATGACGTCATTCTCTCTCGCGCGCGCGGCTCTCTCTCTCTCTCTCTCTCTCTCTCTCTCTCTCTCTCTCTCTCTCTCTCTCTCTCTCTCTCTCTCTCTCTCTCTCTCTCTCTCTCTCATGAAGCAGGCGCCGTCACCCTGCGTCCAACTGGTCACCTTCCAAGTGGGGGTGAACGACTGCAAGCAGCGGGAGGTCACCAGCCAGCAGTGGAAGAAGCTGGTTACAGCCTGCATAACGGCGTTCCCCAAAGCACGAGTCCAAGCCTCTTCTATCTTGCCTGCTGGGCAGGGAAGAAATTCGCGTTTAAATCAGCGTATCTTCCCGTCCAACGCCAACCTGTGCCACGTAGTGGCGAAGAAGCTGGGCGCTTCCTTTATTGGACAACACCGGCATCTTTCACACGTCAAATGGTCACCTCGCAAGGCGCTGTACCGAGTGGACAACAAAGGCCGGCTTGACCCTATCCATCCGTCCCACGTGGGCACGCGGAGGCTGGCCGGTAACATCAAATACGGCGGAGAAGATGGTCACCGAACAACCTCTCAACGGGACGCTACATCTCCTAATGTAACAACCGCTAAGCACTCACAAACCAGATAGGTGAGGCTAGCGCTGGCAGAATTGTACAACTGTTCGTCTGTCCAGCGCTGAGTAATTCCCCTTGGTTTGTTGTACAACCGCTAAGCAGCTTTACTTAGACATTGCTGCGGGGCGGGCACCGGTGGGCTTGTCATCCCCTGTTCAGAAGCACCATCAGCAACAGCAGCCAAAACAGCGATGCCCTCAACAGGAGCAAAATGAAATACAGCAGCGGCAAAGACAACAAGAACAGCGTCAACCTCCGCAACAGCAACAGGATCTACAAGAGCAGCATCTACAACTACAGCCTATTCAGGAGCATCAAGATACATCAGTTGTTGCCCCCGACTGGCTGCAGCAACAGCAACTGATGTATCCGCCTGTGACACCGTGGCAGTACCAACCTCTCCCTAGCGGTGCTCACATTGGACTAATTACCCACCATCTTTCGTTCACCAGCAACCAGGAAATGGAACGTATGTCCCGTACTACCCGAGCTACCCAGCGTCCATTCTCAGTGGCGCCCAGTGGGCGCAGTTTGTAAACAGTGTGCGTGCGTACTAGGCTGTGCAGTCGTTCATTATTCCCTACTCACTAAAAAGTGTGTTGGAGTGAGTGTGCGTCGTTTATTTCCTGTGCCCACCTGTGAGTACACTAGGTGATCTCGTTTGGTCTATCTGCATTCTTTGTTGATCAACAGTGTGTTGTTGTCGCTATAGTTCACAACTTCCTGGAGTTCGTTGTTGTTTTTGTTTTTTACAACGGAAAATACGAGGTGTTCTCCGCTGCAGCGGTAAACAGACTCAAATAAATACTTCGTGGATCGAATATTACCGCATTGTGCCAGCAGGGTTTGTTTGCTGCTACAACGGAGAATACAAGGTGTTTTCCGCTGTAGCGGTAAACAGTTAGCCGTTTATTTCGTTGTGGGAATCATTCTACATTGTGCCGGCAGCGGAAAATTGAAGGTGTTGTCCGTGTAACGGTTAACAATTACGGCCACTCATTCATATCTTTGGATTATTCGTGAGGAAATCGTGTGATAGCATTCAGATTCACACCCACTGACGGTGTGCCTGGTCTTATCAACACATTTCAGGGCCTATAGTTTTTTGGGTTTTTTTTTCGCTGCCTAGTGTGCCGCTGACCAGAACACTCTTTTCACGTGCGACATCTGATACGTGTGCTATACCACAGTCACTATTTAGACAGCTTGCGTGGCGTTCATACGTGAATACACTATTAATCAAAAGCGATCTTCATTTGATAACGCTGTGTTGGACACCGTTTGTGACGTTTGATACGAGGTGCTATAACTTCAGCCGCGTTTTACTGCGTTGACACTTTTATTCTTATTCTCTCTGTTTATATTTTTGTATTGTGTTGCACTTAAATTGTGAGAATTAGAATTCAACATGATCCATAATGATCAGACACACGGAAGCCTTCAAACTGGTCACTTCAACATCTACCATCTTTTTAACAAGGTGGCCGATTTGAATGTTTTTCTAAACTCGTCTGAACCATTCCACCTGTTTGGTCTTAGTGAGACGCGACTTAACTCGGACATAAGCGATGGAGCCGTTCACATACCTAACTTTAGCATCACTCGACGTGACCCTCGTGTACTTGGTCAAACTGGGCTTGCCGTTTACATCCATAACTCAATCCAACATTTAGTAAAAAGGCGTGAGGACACAGAAACTCCGGAAGTTGAGTGCATTTGGTTGGAATTTAGGGCTCCAAAAACTAAACCCGTCTTCGTCGGCTTTTGTTATCGTAACCCAGCAGCCAAGTTTGAATGGTACGATGATTTTTTGCATGCAGTAGAAAAAGTTGGCTTACCTAACTCTGACGCGTTGCTACTAGGCGACTTTAACATAGATATGTTGAAGCCCCATACCGCATGGGATTGCATCACCACACAAACAGGCTTAGAACAGTTAGTTTCGGCTCCTACTAGGATCACAAAAACAACCGCAACACTCATTGATCACATTTACACCAACCGTCCCCTTAGTGTATTCAATGTTAGTGTTCCTGACCTCAGCATCAGTGATCACTTTCCTACTGTGTGTTCCTGATCAACAAAACTGCCAGTGCATCGTAAGAACGGGCACACAACTATAACGTATCGCTCATTTAAACAGTTTAATCAGTCTGCTTTTCTAGCAGACCTTGATCAAACTTCATTTAATGTCGTTAATAACGAAACTGACCCTGAAAAGGCTCTGGCTGTTTGGTATGGACTTATCACTCAGCCGTTTAAGGATCGATTAATCAACGTGTTTAAATGGTCTAACACGCTCCTGGGGATTCTGGAGCACGTATCTCCTTATCAAACCGCTACTGCATAAATACAAGAAGCATCGCCAATCAGGCTAACCTATACGTGTCAATTAGTTGTACGATCAGAAATAGGTGCAGACCCGCTTATCTGAGAGGTACGGTGGCTGAGGACACTAATCAGGCTTCCGTCATGCCAAACTCATGTACCTCTCTAAACATCCCATACAACAACTAATCACACAACAGCTAACATCACAACAACTAACCAAGACAACGTTTACCGCCGACAAGCAAAGCACATTACGAATTACAAACAGGATCATTCATACTTCAAGCATTCTCAGACATAAGGGGAGAGTCAGTGAAGGAGTTTACATCACCATATTTACTTCTGGCATTTGATACAATAAAAGCTTAAGTCCACTCACCCAAAAATGCGAGGCGTTGTCTTGAAAACATGGTAATGGTCGGTGCGCTGTCTAGAGGGTACCACAACGTGTCACTTCAGCAACGGGGCCCCCCGCGAAACGCCCACCGACCATTCCTTATATACATCTGCCTAATTCAACCCTTACTTCTACTACGTGTGTTCTTATCCACAGTCCCACATTATTTTTACCACGTGGACCCTCCATACCCGTGCCTAGACACTTGTATATATATTAATGTCTATTTGACATATTTCTCACACAAGATACTCCTGACTTCTTCCGGCCTTTTGGACACCTTGACATATACCGATGTCTATTTAACCTGGCTCACACATTATTCTACCGACGTACGCCGGGATTCCCTTTTCAGCGTGCCCATTTATCACGCGCCTGGGCTCTGACCCCCCCCCCCCACATGTTAACTCTAATCAGTAATTTAACCCTGACCAGGCACTCTGTGACATCACTCCCCTCCCTCTAAAATGAGTCTCCCGACTCATTATACACTTACACAAATGTACACCATCATTACAAAAGAATAGGTGAGCAGACCATCCAATACATTGTCCAAAACTCAATTAAAATAACAGACATCATTCATATCAAAGTCCCGTCTAGTATAATAATATAAAAAAAATTCATACGCAATAAAGGTAGCGTGCTGCACAGTGCGAGACATCTCCGCCGAGATATGTGGGGAAAGAGGGGGCAGGGGGGTTAACACGGAACACGTAGCAACCCCAAGCTAACCTGAGACGTGACGACCAGACTCTGGTTTAGAGTAGGCGATGTGCTATTGTTTTCCTGCCGATGTCAAGTGATCTGCAGTTTCACGAGACCAACGGCTCCCTTTTGGGAACGGAATCGAATACTATTTATTTCAATTTCAAATTCATTTTCAACAAACTTTATGTCGACGAACTCTCGCCCCCCAGAGTAGTCTTTATAAATCTGGCGTCGATCTTCATGTGTGGTCATTGGACCCACAAGGAATCAGTGGACGTGATCCTGATTCGATCCGTCGTAGAACTGATTCTTATCGTATCTGCCCATTTGTACGTTACCGTAAGTCAGCTGGCTGCTCTGTGTTTTATCATGGGGAATGGGTTGGTTGGAATAGAGGACATCAGGACCCTCCGCGGAATTGCCTCACACCTTCGCACACCCAGTGTATGTCATTTATATGCTGCGTGACACTTGAATTGACCACTTCGATCCCAGTGTCCTATCATCAAATCCAATATAACAAAAATACATATAAAAACATCAATACTATAAAAATCCAACCACCACCAAAACAATCCATCAAGATAACATACACCCTTCACCATTTCCCAATATAAAACCAATACAACCATTTCCAACCAACTTTCTTATCCGTATTCAATATACCGTAGACCCGCTCTCGGAGCTACAACCTCCCAAACCTTAAGAGACATTAAAAAAAGAAGAACTTTAAAACGACCGTACCATTAACACCACCTCTTATCTCCTCATCTCGATACATATTCAACTCATCTAATAAAACAACAACATATCAACTCAACTCAAAAATATTCCACAACATTATCTGAACACAACTTGTGCCGTACAGTTTACATTATTTATAGCAATACCAACCAACAAAAATCAACATATCCAAATTAAAATGAATGCACTATACCCATCATACAACACATAGTGCACGTTACATCATATTCTCAACTGTACACACGAATAACGTATCCCATGCTCTAAATCACATCATTCATTCTTTCACCTTCGCCACAAAGCGATGGGTAGATGGGCGCATATGTGGTTAAAGGTTCTAAGTACACGTTATCATCGGTCACACCGGGGGCCGATGGAGCAATCGGGCTGATTACAGCCTGTGTGTTTGCGCCCTGCTTGTTCAGATACGTAGCCTCTTGACCATGTACTAGCTTTAAATGCGTGGTATAGGTTCCCTTCTTGATCATTTGTTTAAATTGCCATGTCTGAATAACAGAGAGAGGCCGAATCACTCTCGGTAATGGAACAGACACTCCAGTGTTCATACTGACTAGTTCAAAGTTTGGCCATTGAAGGTGGAGTTCTCCACGCAAACAGTCTTTTTGAACCAAATTAACATGCCGAACCCAGGATCGGAGGCTCGTAACGTAACGTGCAGGACACAGAGCCACTGAGGCTACATAGAAATTTAAGCAAGTACCGCTCAAGGAGGACATCTCCAGGAATACCCGAGTGGAATTCTGTGACATCATCGAATTCCGCACAGTGTTCATGGTAATAATCACTATGTATACTAACACAGGAATGTGCATAAACATCAAGGCATTGTCATATCGTCCGGTACAGTAGTCAGTGTGATCGTTGGTAGTCACGTCAGTCGTTCGTGCCGAAGCAATCGGACTGTCGTGTATTTTTGCCCAATCGAGTGCAGGGGGAATCTGGGCATGAGCAGCATTGATGGCTCCCAGCATTAGCAAAATTGTACGTAACTTTTGTGCCGTCACAAATAACGCGATGGAGAGAAGGACTACTAATCCAGATGTAACATAACTAAGAATGTGAGGGATAGACCATGTTTCGTCAGGTTGTGTCCATGACCATTTCGAAATTGCTTCGCCAATGGCCTGTCGATAAACCGTTTGGCCGGTCTTCATTTTGTCAACAATCACCGTCAAGTCAGTCTTCAGTTTTGTGTCCAAGGATACCTTATCGTCAAACTCGTCGGATGCTATGAGCAGGGGTGGGATTTTATATTGAAAAGGCGTCGAGAAAAGCTTTTCCGCGGTAAGTTGATTAAGAAAGCTGTCGTTAAAGAAAGCTTGTAACACCGCTAGGTTGACGCCGTGCTGCTGCGTAATTTCTATCTGTTGTTGGCATTGAGAAATTCTCGGTGGAATCAAATAATTATCCACTAAAACAGTGCATCCGCATGGGACCTTGAATGTACAAAATGTACATCCTTTCTGCTTCGCCACTTGGTGGTTACAAGTTAAAATTAATTCACTTATTTGTGTAAGCAGCACCTCGCCGTCACCCAGGTCAGTAATAGACGACTCAACCGGCGTTTCCAGAAAGAGAAACGAACACCGCGAACGAACGTTTTGCCGTAAAAACATCGCTGCCGCACAGGTTGGAACATTTATGGACCTTTGTGCAAACGGGACATTGCATTGTTCAACATGTGTGCCGTGACATTGAAGATAATCCTGTGAGGATAGTTCAATGAACGACGATTGATCCAACGCAAACGCAATAAAATCCGGCACATTTTTAACTAAAGTAGCGTGTCGCGCAGACTCATTAAACGGAACTGGAAAGGTTTTGACCGCATAAATATTAAACATGGCGTTCCCAGTGGTGATGGGGATTTGGACTGTTATCAATATTGTTTCTGCCTGCGCTGTATAAAACACCGACTTTGACTGATAATAGTACAACGGGTGCATGTATGCAAGTCTAAAGTCCGGATGTTGAGATTTTAGCCGTTCATTTACCCATAGAAGTGTTTGTTTAAGTGAATGCGCATCTATCAACAACGGAGACAGCCTACGCTGTGCAAGTGATGTTACTCCCACCATAAAATCTTCCAACTGGCGCTCCAGGCGCATCGCATTTGTAGCTTTTGTAACAAATGCTGGTATCAAATAAAAGATTGCTTTTTGCACTGCTAGCATTTCACTGTGTTCAGCGTGTATCCCTGATGCCAAACGATGAATAGCATGATTATCTGATTGAATCATTTCCATTAAGTTGTTCATGCGTTTGTTGGAAGTTTTCATGAAGGATTCTAATTTTGACACGATTTCTACATCCGACAGTGACTGTTTCATTTGAATATTCCACAACTTATCGATATGCCGAGCTAAGTCCTGTACCTGACCTTCCGTAGCCGTCCCAAATAGCGATGAACTAAGATCCCCTACGAATGAAAAGAGTGCCCGTTTTGTTCGCGAGTCAGAACGTTTCCCGTTAAACTGTTCACCCCCAAGCATACTCCTAGCCTTATCAAACGTATCCCTAACTTCTGTAGACATGTTCCGAGCTAAATAATTCAAATGATCGATGACCGTATCTTTAAACCAACAGTAGAAAGCCGTTTCATTTTTACATGGATATTTTGGAATATCCGGATATTCAATTGGTGGCAATTTTAGCTCAAAAGTGTGGAGCCAGTACTGCATGGTGTTGTCAATCTTCCCTTGGTAGGTGAAGACGGTTCCTAAGTTAAGCCTTGTCTCTGGTGAGACGTGGAGGCCCCCTGAAGGTGTGACCCTTGTTGCCCATATCAGCAACAAACAGAACCTCAAGCAACCTGCATCATATTACAAATCATTAGCATTCCAACACCCATCTCGCACACATTAAATAAAATACTCATTCAAAAATACAGTCATTTTAATAGCAATACATAGTATTATATGGCGCCCTTATCATATGTAGAGCATAACTCAATGCACACAAAAAAATATCACACAATTTTATTTTACTAGGTGTTACGTTTGAGCACCTGTACCATCACGTGCTTTCGTTCACAACTGTGTCAGCCAACGTATTGCCAATATCATGCCCGTATGCGGTATTCATACTGAGTCTTTCTAAAGACCTCATTTGTACTATAATCTTTCATCACCTCGAGTATTTACCGTCCTCATTAAAAAAAATAATAATACTGTACCACCTCTACGTGGTGTACTTCATTTGTCACCTTACTTCTTGACAGCTGACGTGAACGTGACGTTCCTTTATATACGACTTACCGTGATGACTGCCCGCGGCTGAACCTACCGTTATGCAAACCTCACCAAGCGTCATGAGGGTGAATGAGTGGAGGGATGAACTTCCCGAGCCTTTTTACCAATAGTAATTAACTAAAAAAAACTACCAAGTATAATGGAGGCTCGGAAAGCCATCCCCACATCAGGCCAAGGAAGGCCAGAACACTCATAGAGCCTGAAAAACAAACAAAGAGCAGAATTAATAATGATAAATGGATCCGTTTCCCAGTGAGCTCGTAACTGGTTCCCCGGAAGTAAGGTTCTGACATGAACACGACAGGTTTACCGCTGGCAACCTATGTGTCGAATCATCACAGATAGTCGTTATATTACCCATGGGCCCACGGGTTTTTTTTTCTTCATACTCAGGGTCCTATAATACCCATATAATTATACGTATATTATTATATGTAGCCTGCCGGCGTTCCTTTTTGCTAAATTCACTTCATTACGCATCAGAAGGGCCCTGAACACAGTCGACTCCTCCCCCAGCCTTACACGGCGGAGGGCGACCCGAACGGTCCCGGTGCATCGCTGCCAATTTATTCGATTTGCTTCATCCCTCGTCTGGGGTTTGTATCTCATATTTCCACATAACTTCCCGTATACAACATATTTTGTATCCTCAGTTCACCTTGTTACGCATCAGGAGGAGCCCTGAACACAGTCGACTCCTCCCCCAGCCTTACACGGCGGACGGCGACCCGTAGTCCCGGTGCGTTTTTGCCAGGTGCCCCGCTCAGAGGCGATCCCGACCCGCAATACGGCATCTTAGCAAAACATCATTAGCTCCCATGGTTAACAACACGCAACCTCGTGTTGTTCGTCAACAGCACCGTCTGCTTACGGTGTCACTCAAACTCGACCTGTAGCCGAGTGTACATCAGTATAATGACCACAATCCTTACTTTTCTACAAGTATGTACAGTGTTCCGGGTATATCCGATCAGGTGGCTCCCCTAAGTACGCTTCTTCCCTCTTTTCTTCTTACGTGTATAACCTTGGACCGTTTTGTCAATATGAAACTGTTGCGTCACTTCCTCCGGTAGGTTACATCCTGGCTCCCAGGAGTTTTCAGAGACACCATATCCCTTCCACTTAACTAGATAATGCTTCTTCCCGTTTATCGTTTTGCATTTCACAATCCGTTCTATCTCGTACAGTTCATCCTCATCCGTTTTAGCATTGTCCGTTTCGTCTGTCAGTGAATGTGCACCCTGGTCGTGTGCTCGTGACACGGCTGGGCACTTGTTTTCATTATCAGTGTCCGTTGCATCATTATCATCCGAGTCCTCACTCTCTAGCGTGAAGGACGGTGGAGGATTTGTGGGGCGATCGGCCGGCGAAAAGTATGGCTTTAATCTTATCGCGTGGACCGGTACCTTAAGTTGGACATTGTCCTCGCAGCGGCGTAACACGTATGTGTGAAACGGCTTCACTAAGGTGATATAATACGGCCCGCTCCACAATGGCTGCAACTTCGGTGAGACACCCTTTTTCTTGCTTGTGTTGTAGAGCCAGACTTTCTGTCCGAGGCGATAGGTCGGCAGCTGAGCACGCTTGTCATACTCCCTCTTGTATTTGGTTTGGGCTCGTTGAATATTCTCCTCCACTATTTTCTGCGTGGTCTCTGCACTATGAAGTATGTCGTTGAGTTGTTCCTCACCTCCAGCGGGGACATCTTCTTCGGACCTCAAAACGACGTCAATTGGCATCCTGCACTCCTTTTTGAACAGTAGGAAGTACGGTGAAAACTGCGTTGATTCCGTACATGGCGTAGTACGTAGCGCCATCAGGATTCCCGGCAGGAATTTTGGCCACTTTGTGGGCTCATTCTCGCAGTACACTCTCATCATTTGCTTGAGATTTTGGATTTGCCTTTCCGCTGTACTGTTCGACTGCGGATGGTAGGAGGAGGTGTGTAGTCTCGTTATATGAAAGGTTCTACACAGTTCTTGCACTAGTTTGGCCAAAAAATTTGTTCCTCTGTCTGACAGAATCTGTTCCGGTGCACCATAACGACATATGATTTCGGAATAGAGTACCCACGCAATGTCGGCAGCGGTGACCGTCTTCATGGGAAAGGCCTCTACCCACCGAGAGAAACTGCACACCACAATCAAGAAGTACTTTTCTCCGTTTTCTGACGGAGTCATTGGGCCGGCTATATCAACATGCACTCGTTTGAAGAGAGATTCAATCGGTAGCGGACTCAATTGGGGTTTCTTAGGGTGAATCACTCTCTTAGCTTTTTGACAGCCGATGCACGACTTGACATTGCAGCGTGTCGGCATACAGCCCGATCCAGAAGTACCTGTGTAGAATGGCGTGGTATGTTCTGTCCAACGCAAAGTGTCCTCCAACCAATGAACTGTGAAATGCTTCCAATACTTCATGCCGAAGCGGGTGAGGAACGACCAACTGTCGTATTACCCGTTCCGCTTTGGTGCCTTTACCCTTAGGGTACCACAAATGAAACAGCAGTCCATCGTGCATAACATAATCCTGAGCTTCCAAGATAAGCCGTCGTGCTATCTTATCCTCCGGGGGCAGTGCTCCTGAGGTGAGATAGTTGTCACAATTTATTTTAATCATTATGCAGTATTTTCTTTCGTGGAGAACTTTCGTTCTTTGTTGTGTGTTGCGGTTATGGCATGTACTTTTTAGTGACGTCAAGAACATATGACGTAAGATGTGTGTTTGAAACATGTGACGTAGGATGTTGGTTTGAAGAGTTACGTCACTGTGAATCGTTTGGAAGACAGTCAGTCAGGAGAGATTTTTGCTCTCAGTAAAAGTTGTTTTTTTGTGAGGTGTAGTGGGCAGAGAAATGCCGTGTTATGGTCTATGGTAGAATAGACGATTGAGAGCGGAATGCTCAGTACAGTGGTACGTAAAATTTTGTAGTTTAAGAACTACGACTAGTAACCAGATCGACTGATTAGAGTAACGAGTACCGGACCTTGTCCAACGGCCAAGATGGGCAGACAGGCCTGAAACAGTCGAAGGTTTACTTCACGCATCTTTGGGTATGTATTTGTTTATTATATAGCTGATTCGCGTTTGTTAAGTAGTAGATTCGGAAAATGTATTAGTTGTTCGGCTCTAGATCTGAGATTGTATGATATTCGGCGCGCATCGGCGAGTTTGCGGTGTCGTCTGGCGATCGGCGCGCGGGATTGAATGGAATGATCGAAACGTTTTGTGGAGCCTGTTGATTTTGAAATGAATAATTTGTATCGTGGTGAGAGGTTATGTGTTGTGCGGAAATATGTCGTATTCGTGTGTGTGCATGATATTTCGAATTGACTGTTATTACAATATTTATTCGATGTCGGAAACGATCGGGAATCGGCGACAACGTCCGGAAGCCGTTAGCGGTCGTCATCGTTACAGTGTCGTCATTCCGGCGGAAGTAACTTTTTAGCAATGGCGGATTTCTTATGGAGAGATACGTTTTGTATGTGTTATAGATGCTTCCCTCCCCTATCACCAGCTGAGAAGTTGGATTTGTTATGCTTCACGTGGGAGTGTAATTAATCAACGTGGTGTACGAGATAACAAGTTGATCCTGACGGTGTGCGTGTGCAGCTTCGACGTGTCATCGCGAGAGACAGTGCGCCGGATTATTCGACCAGTGGTGTGGCCGAATCAACAGCAGCGACGCTACATCCATCTTTATCCACGGTCGGAGTAATCAAACTGTTTGATCGTTCGAGGATCTAAGCGTTAATTAGTGTCAGTTATTATCGGCAGACATTGCGGAGATGTGACATCGTAGTGGAACAATAAGTGTAGGATGTGTGGTTAGTGCTGTGAACATTGTACGAATGGTTAAGGGTGTGCGTGAGTTACAGGTGCATGTATGAATTGAGTGAATATTGCGTAGGTTTGTATACGTCTTGTCTATTGTTTGTCATGCGAATGAGAAGATCAAATTATTAAAAATCGAACAAATATCCAAATATTCCGAGTGGTATATATTCTTCCTCCCTGGTGTGACAATAGTCAATGAAGGGTCCCGACTGCGGGTCCTTCTTTTGCATGGACTTTATGTCGTCTGGGTTTATGCATTCCAATGACGCGATGACTGGTTCATCCTCTTCACCTGCATCCTGTATCACTTGTTGTTTAGGCACCTTATCATTAGAGTGTCGCGTGGCGTTTTTCTGATTGACTGTTGCTGCGCTGGGCGCCGCATCCATGCATACTGGGCAGACCACAACTTCTCCTTCCACTTCTGCGGTCTCGTCACTTTCCGGGCCTGGTATGCGACTTAAGGCGTCTGCGTTCGAGTGAATCCTTCCAGGTCGGTGAACAATATCGAACTGGAAGCCTTGCAGATACAGACTCCATCTTCCCAACCGTCCGACCAAATCCTTTTTCTCCAGCAGATATTTCACCGCAGCGTGATCTGTAACGACCTGAAATCGAGCGTGTGAAAGGTATACCCGAAAGTGTTTGATGGCGTCGATTAGGGCCAGACTTTCTCTCTCTGTTGTCGAATATCCTCGTTCGGCCTTTGTCAGGATTCTGCTCCGATATGCAATGGCTCTCTCTCTTCCTTCATCGTCTTTTTGCGCCAAGACTGATCCAATAGCGTCATTGCTGGCATCGGATATGACGATGAAGGTTTTGTTGAAGTCCGGGTAGACCAAGATTGGAGTGGACGTCAGTGCCTTTTTCAACTGTTCGAACGCTGCCTGGCATTGCGGCGTCCAATCAAACTTGACATTTTTCTCTAGAAGTCTTGTCAGCGGTGCTGTCACCTGCGCCTAGTTTTTGATGAATCTCCTGTAGTAGCCTGACAATCCCAAAATAACACGAATGTGATTCTGTGTCGTAGGGACTGGAAATTCGTCCACGGCTTGCGTTTTGTCTGTCTGCACTTCTATCCCTTTTGCGGAGATCACGTGACCCAAAAAATCTACCTTCTTTGCCGCAAAACGACACTTTGGAGGTTTAAGTTTCAAACCCGCTGAACGCAGTCGTCCAAAAATAGCGGAGAGATGGTCCAGGTGCTCCTCGATACTTTTCGAGAGCACAATGATGTCGTCGATGTAGATCAGCGCAAACTGAAACCCTTGGAAGCAAGCTGCCATTGTGCACTGGAAAGCTGCTGGAGCGTTTTTCAGACCGAAGGGAATTCGGTTGAATTGGAAGTTTCCCAGATGTGTGGTAAATGTTGTTTTGTGAGCATATTCCGGGGCCAAATTCATTTGCCAGTATCCCGAAAACAGATCCATCGTGGAAAAAATCGTTGCTCCCGACAGTTTATCAAGAACGTCGTCCACCCTCGGGAGGTTGAAATACATCGGTTTCGTGACGCTGTTCAGCTTTCTGTAATCGATGGCAAATCGAAACTCCGGTTCCGCGTCAGGTGAAAGTTGCTTTTTCTTTACCAACACCACGGGCGATGCCCAGGGTGAGGTAGGCGCTGGGGAGATGATTCCATGCTCAAGCATCTTAGAGACTTGCTTTTCAATTTCCTTTTGTGCCGAGGGGGATGCTCTGTAAGGCCGTTGTCGAATCGGGGCTGCGTGACCAGTGTCTATTTCATGATAGTGCAGATTGTTGCTGCCTATTTCGGACAAGTCAGTAGCAAAAATATCCTGGTGTTCCGCCAGAAATGCTGTGAACCTGTCTTTCTCTTCCGGTGTCAACTGTGCTTCTGCTAAATTGATTCCCAACTTTTGAACTATTTCCGCTGCCTGGGACTGAGTCATTGCTGCAGTCCTATCTTTGTGACGTGGCTGGGCAAACGTTGGAATTTCTCCTTGAACTGAATCTACTGGTAAAAGTCTTCCAATCTCCTCCCTTTCCAGAATACGGACAGTCTCATCCGAATGGTTCATAAGTCGACATACTGCCTGTCCTTTCTTAATCGACACCAGTGATCGTCCCACCATCACGCTTCCTAGGTTTCCTGCTGTCGCTTCTATCACTCCCAGCGAATCTGACCTTCCCGGAATAATCACTGGCACTACTGCCTCCGACATGGGAGGTATGGCGACGTCCGACAAAACCTGCACGGAACTAGGAACGTTTTCTGTATCTCTAACCAACTTGGCACGAACCTGACCATGCCCCAGAACTAATTCCATGGTGGAAAATGAGACATCCGCCCTGTGTTCCCTCAAGAAGTCTGTACCAAGTATGATTGGTATCTGTAAATTGTGCAGCACCCTAAACTTCTGCACCACCGTGAGATTATCGATAGAAATCGGCAAGTCCACCTCTCCGCTAATTTGACAGTGACCACTAACTCCCTTGATAGACCTGACACTTGGACCTTGAACGGAAACTGGAAGAGTTTTTCTAATCTGACCCAACAACTTTTCGTCTATACAAGAAATGTATGCACCCGAATCTACGACTGCTAAACACACAAACTGACCTATGCTAACTCTAACCTTGTTGCTAACGTACCACAGCGAATGGACCCTTGGTTGTCTTCCGCTTCCTGTTCGTGGTCGTGTTCTATGTACCCTTATGCCACCTGATCTCTTTGTGATTTCCCTGCGCCGTCTGGCCCTGAATCCGGGCGACACAGGTGCGTATCCCTAGGCTGAGGGTCCTTGAATCGGACGCGACCTACACACGCGGGCAATGTGACCAATCCGGCCACAGTTCCTGCACTGCGTGGTCTGGAACCTGCAGGAGTTTGACGGGTGATTATCCCCACAGGAGTTGCAGTACCTGCGTGCACCGTTGAACGGGTTTCTTGAATACCCCGGCGAGTCGTGTCGCCATTCCTCAGGACGTCGATCGTTGTATGAGTGGCGTGACGGTTACCATAGTTTGGAGGGGGGCGTGGAGGCTGCATGGGACGGAATCTCGGTCCCGGATGCTGGTTAATGAATGACGGCGACGCAACCTGTCGTCGGACATCCTCTAGGGTGGCCCCTATCTGACTAATCCTGTTGCTAAGCTCGGCTATGTGGATTCCCGCACTATCCCCTGGTGTATTTTCCAAAACTTGGGCGGTGAGGGCTAAGTCGAGAGCCTCTACAATCGTCCGTGGGGATCGCAACATGACAAACTTGGAAATCTGTGGAAGCAGACCCCCGACTATGTTTTCCATAATGTCTTTTTCCGATTTTTCCAACTCTCGTCCTAGCTTCCGCTGCTCTGCAAAAAAATCTTCCACCGATTCGCTCGGCAACTGCCGTCTATCGTTGAACTGTCGGAGGCGTACCCACTTGAGTGAAGGATGCGGGAGGTACCGTTGCAAAAAGGCGTCCCGTAGTGCTGCAAAACTCGATCTATTTTCGGCTGGAAGGTCTTCGTACCACTGCCTGGCCTTCTCACGCAGAAAAAGGGGAAACGAACCTCTCCGTGTCTCCTCACTCCATCCTTTCACCATCGCAAACTGGTCGAAACATTTCAACCACAGGTTAGCATCTTCGCTCGCTCGGCCGTGGAATGCCTCGGGCGCCAGCGAGTTGGGAACGCTGTCCGCCATTCTGTGTGTTGCT
>BTPG01000004.1:1520811-1548876 GCA_036245525.1 Semisulcospira habei | reverse complement strand
GCTTTAGTCTGGCTGACCAGATTTTTACCCATCCCGCCGCGAGATGGCCTTAGTCGCCTGCTCGGCGTTAAACCCAAATAACTAACTAACATTCTCCTCTTCGTGACCTGAATACAGAATCATCTCCCCACTTAACAGCCTCTTCTGGCCAGACTGCGTCCATCTGGCTTCACTGATACCTAGCAGGGAAAGGTTGTACCTTTGCATTTCCGCTGCTATCTGGGCGGCCTTGCCGCTCTGGTACATGGTCTTGACGTTCCATGTGCCCATGGTTGTGTCCCTGGATAGAGAGAGGCGGCTCGGTCCTGTGGCTTCCGAAGACTTCCGGCTTTCACCACAGGACGTCATAAGTCTTCTGGTAGAAGAACCTTCCTCCTCCAGGAAAGGAATTACTGTTAGTCTTTTCGTCGGCGTTTTTGTAGCTATTTCCTTTTTTGCAGGGTGGGGAAGCTACCCCCACGCCCAACCCCCTTACTAGGAGGACCAGGGGTTTTCTGTCGGGGTCACCTTCCCTTAGACCATGTTGGTTCACGGCACCTTATTTCATTCGGTGCACCCCTCTCACGAGGGACACCCTATCCACCACACAGGGCACGCGCCTCAACGCCATTATTATGGTCCCAGCACGAGGAAGAGTCATCAAAGAACTGGAAAAAAGAAAACAGCTGACTGAGGGTATTGCAGTGTTGAGCAACAAGAGACGCAATGAGAGTGCGAAGAATTGTGATGAACGACATGAGCAGAAGATGCAGCAGGTAGCAGAATTCAAGGACAAAATAGAAGCTCCGAGAGAAGAGACAAAGTTGCCATTTCTGTGCGGGCCTGTCACTTCTGGCCTTGACGAAGCACTAAAGAGGAATAAGATATTCATGCAAACATACCATGGCCGTTCGTTTGTTGGAAACCACTTTCACCATTACTTGAAGTCTGATATGTTGACTGATGTTGGTGACAGTGTTATAAGCAATACCATGAAGCTGACAGATGATCCTAAACTTCATGCAGCAGCGCATGACATATCCTTAAAGTTACGAATTCTGTACGACCTGTACTCACAAGTTCATGCTAATGTTTTTCAAAAAATGCCAGTGAAGAGCAAAAATAAATCAATGCAAGACGTCGATGACAAGATTGAAAACTACATGCGTTTTTTTCGAAGTACTTTTCCAGCCAGTAGCATCATTCCGAAACAACATATCCTTGAATGTCACTGCGTTGAATTTATGAGAAAGTGGGGATTTGGTTTGGCGCTTCATGGTGAGTACTAAAGAGGTGAGCAGGGAGGTGAAGAGAGTCACGCTACCATTAACATTCTACAGAGCAGGACATATGGCTTGCAGACAGAGGAGGAAAAACTCAAGACTGCTCATGACCGAGCATATGACACTTGTGTCACCCATCCTCCACTCCGTCATTCCTCCAGTAGTCGAACAAAAAAATTCTCGCATAGGTGGCACTGGAGTTGTGTATCTGTGAACAGAAACTCGGTATTCGGTTCTTATGTCTAGTGTGTCAGAAAATGTGTTAAACCTCAAGGTATGTTTAAAAACACTGTTGAATACTGTGACCTGTTATGGACTGATCGGATTTCGGGATAGCAATAGCAGTCTGTGGAGTACCGAGACGGCTGCAGGCGAGAAATGTCAGAACACGCGACCTGTCATTGACCTCATTAACCACCCTCCTGCTTCCATCCCCCACCATGAAACCAAACTCCGGTAAGTGATACTTACTGTAGGCATGCTGACTCTTATGTATGCAAGTGTGTTTTATTGGGAAAAGTAGCGTGTTCGTGTTATGGCTGTGGGAACTTTGTCAATTTCACAACAAACACCGACATCATACATCAACAAATTCTCGTTCCCTTTATTTTCATCATAACCTGCTAGGCAAGTGTAAGTCACGTCACTAAGTGGTAATGTTGTCACGTTTGGTATCAGTGTGTAGGTGAGAATTTCAACTTTTGAACGATGTTGCTTCCACAACAGTCACTTCAGGCAGAGATGTGTTATGAATACAAACCAGTAGGTAGTTGTTATTGTGGCAGAGCGCCGGTCACGCCTCGTACCACGCAGTAGCAGGTGTGATATAAATTGAATGAGCGGGCGAGAGTGGAATTTGACCTCGCGGCGCCTTATCTCTCTGGCAGCTGGAAGCGAACTAAGTGCTAGGCGCCAGCACTGGCTGGTATAGCCGTGGAGTGCCTCCCGGGTTGTGTAGGAACACAACAGGTTCTTAGGCTAAAATTGAGTAAGTAGTAGACACTTCCGGACAGTAATGTCATCGGTAAGTATTTTTCCAAAAAATATATTTTAGAGAAAAATTAATTTTTCAAACTTGGCACAAAGGTAGGTGATGATGAGAATAGAGATCTTCTGATGCATACGAATTGGGTTGACTCCTAACAAAGATCAAGGGTTATGGAAGGTTGACAAATCTGTGAAAAATGCTTATTATTTGCATTTCGCTGGTACAAAAGCCAACCCTTTACTCATGTTAAGACACTTGACACATGCTTATTTCAGTGACCTTGTGTATAGGTCAAGGTCACAAAGGTCAGATTATTTGTGAGGACTAGTTATGTACATGTGCCATAAGAGCTTTGCCATTATTCTTATGTTTTGCAGTGGTGGATTTACTGGCAGAACTGCATGGCTTGATGACGGTCAACCATAACCTGATTGCCGATTTTATTGAATGTGGTCACATCAAGAGAGCCAGGAAAATTCTAGAGGTATGGAGTTGTATAGCTCTTTTTGAGCTTTTTTGTTGTTGTTTTAGATAATGCAGCGAGGTAGGCACTCAGATCTAGCGCCCATGTGGTGCATACAGTGCTGAACTTGCAAACATTGCAGATATATTTACAGGCTTTCCGCTAGGATTTAAAATTGTCCATCATGGGGATGGACAGCATAACAAATAATACATCCCAGGCGCTTTACAGTCCATCATGTACTTGAGACATGGCAGTGCTAAGTCAATTTATTCTCAAGATTGTCTGGCTTAGGGATGGATGGCCTTCCGTTTTTTCCATCCCTGTCAATATTTGTTCATTACATATGGAGAATTTTCCGTTAATGGAAAGCTTTTATTTAACACTTTTCATCCTGATACACTATTGCTAATAAATGTGACTATCATTGTTCAAGGATGGTGCCAGAACAGCTTGGCACCTCCTAACTCCTAAATGCCTACCCGGCACCGGCCTCCACGTGGCGTAGGTGGGTAGTCCGCTCAGTCCCTGACTGAGTGGGCTAGCGGACGGGTGCCATCTTTGTCCAGGATTAGGACTTGATGTCAGCAGATATGTTGTTCAGCCTTTTCACTGGTCCGGTTTTTAAGGAGCTGTGCTAACCTAGGTTGTACCATGTTGGATTGGTCCTTAAAAATACTCGTGACTTTTTGGTCCTTTGGATCCCAAGTGTTTGCCGTGCTTGGAGACCCGTGTCGGGGGAGAAGAGGATCCTGGTGGCTGAGGTTCCCTTTGGGCTGCGGCTCACTGGTGCCAACACTCCACTTCGGCCTTGACTTCTACCTAAACGGGAGGCTAGTCGTACCGGCCTAGTCAATCGGCTCTTGTCACGTTGAGCCCTAACCCACTGTTGACATGCGGGTTGCTATACGGAGCACCATGCTATAGCTTCTGCTGCTGATTAGGTGCTTTACGCCAGTATTCCCCTGCATTCAACGGTGTGATAGAAGGCGGTGGCTCAAACGGTTCAATCGGGCTTACCCCCTTGAGTATATCTTTCGGGCAGTCTCCATTGTGCGTCGGCTGGAGACCCGCCGACATTTGCACTTTCCCTTGTTGGGCTCGGTGGCGGGCGGGGACCCCCGGGGGATGAATATCTCTACTAATATAATATGGATAAAACCAAAAAACCAAAACTAGCACAGAAACGGCACATAGACACCGACATTGCACATGACAGTGATTCAGACTGTGAGGAAGCGACGCCTCAGGCGTCGGCCGTATGGCCTCGCTTCCTCATTGTCCATAGCAAGGTGAAGGAGAAACCAGTTACCAAGCTGCATCCTTTTCTGGTGGGGGAGACCCTCAGGAGCCGTGTTGACAGGCCTGACGCCCAGCGCCTCAGGTCTGGTGACTTGCTGGTGGAGTGCCGTACTCGGGCACACTCCAGCGGGCTACTGGGGCTCTCTTCCATCGGAGACACTCCTGTGGAAGTCACACCCCACAACACTATGAATTCGTCAAGAGGCGTAATCAAAGATCAAGCTTTGGCAGAACTGTCAGCAGATGAACATGTAAGGAACCTTAAGTCTCAGGGGGTGACTTACGTCAGGCGCTTCGCTTCCAAGCGAGGTGGTGGGGAGATCCGTCTCCCTACCATCATACTGACGTTTGACACCCCCACCCCTCCTACTACCATCTGGGGAGGTTACTACTCCCTGAGCCTACCCGGCACCGGCCTCCACGTGGCGTAGGTGGGTAGTCCGCTCAGTCCCTGACTGAGTGGGCTAGCGGACGGGTGCCATCTTTGTCCAGGATTAGGACTTGATGTCAGCAGATATGTTGTTCAGCCTTTTCACTGGTCCGGTTTTTAAGGAGCTGTGCTAACCTAGGTCGTACCATGTTGGATTGGTCCTTAAAAATACTCGTGACTTTTTGGTCCTTTGGATCCCAAGTGTTTGCCGTGCTTGGAGACCCGTGTCGGGGGAGAAGAGGATCCTGGTGGCTGAGGTTCCCTTTGGGCTGCGGCTCACTGGTGCCAACACTCCACTTCGGCCTTGACTTCTACCTAAACGGGAGGCTAGTCGTACCGGCCTAGTCAATCGGCTCTTGTCACGTTGAGCCCTATCCCACTGTTGACATGCGGGTTGCTATACGGAGCACCATGCTATAGCTTCTGCTGATTAGGTGCTTTACGCCAGTATTCCCCTGCATTCAACGGTGTGATAGAAGGCGGTGGCTCAAACGGTTCAATCGGGCTTACCCCCTTGAGTATATCTTTCAGGCAGTCTCCATTGTGCGTCGGCTGGAGACCCGCCGACAGTTGCACTTTCCCTTGTTGGGCTCGGTGGCGGGCGGGGACCCCCGGGGGATGAATATCTCTACTAATATAATATGGATAAAACAAAAAAACCAAAACTAGCACAGAAACGGCGCATAGACACCGACATTGCACATGACAGTGATTCAGACTGTGAGGAAGCGACGCCTCAGGCGTCGGCCGTATGGCCTCGCTTCCTCATTGTCCATAGCAAGGTGAAGGAGAAACCAGTTACCAAGCTGCATCCTTTTCTGGTGGGGGAGACCCTCAGGAGCCGTGTTGGCAGGCCTGACGCCCAGCGCCTCAGGTCTGGTGACTTGCTGGTGGAGTGCCGTACTCGGGCACACTCCAGCGGGCTACTGGGGCTCTCTTCCATCGGAGACACTCCTGTGGAAGTCACACCCCACAAAACTATGAATTCGTCAAGAGGCGTAATCAAAGATCAAGCTTTGGCAGAACTGTCAGAAGATGAACTTGTAAGGAACCTTAAGTCTCAGGGGGTGACTTGCGTCAGGCGCTTCGCTTCCAAGCGAGGTGGTGGGGAGATCCGTCTCCCTACCATCATCCTGACGTTTGGCACCCCCACCCCTCCTACTACCATCTGGGGAGGTTACTACTCCCTGAGAGTGAAAAAGTACGTCCCTCTTCCCCTCCGGTGCTTTAAGTGCCAAAAGTATGGCCATGGGCAGAAGACATGCCGTCAGGCAGAGGCTTCATGCGCCCGTTGCACTAGGCCCGGACACTCTGCTGAGTCCTGCACAGCCACCCCCCTGTGTGTGAATTGCCAGGGGGCGCATATGGCTTCGGATAAGAAATGCCCTCGTTGGATATCCGAGTGCAAGATTCAGCAGGTGCGTGTGGAGAAGGGGCTGTCCTTTCTGGATGCCAAAAAACTGGTTGAAGGCCCTGGTGCAGCTGCGGCTGCCCCAACCTCTAACACCTCAGTGTATACTTTTAGTGCAGCGGTGGCAGGCAAGCGCCCCACCAAAGACTTTTCATGTCAGACCCCAACTTCTTGGTTGGGGGCGGAGCCTCGGCTCATCTCGCCCCTGGAGAGTAACCCTCCTCCGGTGGTGACAAGGAGCCAGGGAACGCAGAAGACGGACACTGCCGGTCCGGTTGTGCCGCCTTCTGTTGCCCCTAAGCCTCAGCCCCCACCCAAACCTGTTAGTCAGTCAACTCCAAAGGCTGCTGGCTCTGGTCAGCCTTCTAAGGCCGCTAACTCTAGCGGCAGGAACGCTGCCCAGGACCAGAAGTCTAAGAAATCTATGGGACCGCTGTGCGCACGGGCCCAGAAGGGGAACACAGATGTGCCCCTTCAAAACAAATATGCTGCACTGGAGGAGCGGATGGAGGGATTGGAAGTTGTTGTTGCTGATGCTGCAGCAGCTCCACCCCCTTCCTCTCCGAAGAACCAGAGGAGGCCCGGGAGCCGGCCCCCCTCTGTTTCTTCAACTCCTTCCAAGGTAAGGGAAAAAGGGGGGAAAAACTCCTTACCCCCAGATCAGACTTAATCATGGACTCTTTGCTTCAGTGGAATTGTCGTGGTTTTCGAGCTAACTTTGAGGAATTACGTCTTTTAGTCAAGTTCTATAACCCCTCAGTCATATCTCTTCAGGAGACTTACCTGAAGACTTCTGACCCTGTGTCTTTTAATGGTTTTAATGTTATACATAAAGGCTCTGATTCGGAGAGGCGCTCGGGTGGAGCTGCTCTTCTCATTAGTAGCCAAATTTTATGTAGCCCCGTTAGCATCGACACCTGTCTTCAGGCTGTCGCTGCTCGGGTTACCTTAAAAAAGACCATAACCATATGCAGTATTTACCTGCCACCATCACTGCGGGTCTGTAGCAATGATATTTTTCACTTAGTAGATCAACTGCCCCCTCCCTTTATTCTCATGGGGGATTTTAACGGTCATGCTCACCTTTGGGGTAGTGACCACTATGATGGCAGAGGTCAGATGTTAGAAGATGTTTTTTCTCAACTTAACCTATGTGTCTTTAACGATGGCTCACCTACATACTCTAACTCAGGTTCCGGATCTAGTTCTGTTCTAGACCTCACTGTGTGTGATCCTTCTCTCATGCTGGACTTTGACTGGAAGGTTCACGACGACCTGTGTGGTAGTGACCACTTCCCAGTAGTCCTGTCATCGGTCAGCTGTGAGGAGGATTCGCCGGTGGGGCGCTGGAATCTCAAGAAATCTAACTGGTCTCTGTTTGCCTCTCTCTGTCAGTCTCGTCTTACAGAGGAGGTGGTCATGTCAGCTGAAGAACCTGTTTCTTGTTTTACTTCTATTTTGTTGGAGGTTGCAGGTGAAACCATCCCTAGGACTTCCACATCACTCCCTCGGAAGCCGAGAGTACCATGGTTCAATGAAGAGTGCCGCAAGGCCCAAACAATGCGCAAATCTGCTCAGCGACGTGCATTTCGTAATCCGTCGCAAGCAAATATTTTAACCTTTAAAAGACAGCGGGCGAAAGCCCGTTATATTTTTAAACGTGAACGCCGTGCTTCCTGGAGACGCTTCGTCTCATCTTTATCTTCTAGGACTCCGTCCCAAAAAGTCTGGAAGGCTGTTCGAAGAATTAGGGGCAGGGGTGGCTCGGCTTCTGTCGGCCATCTTAGAGATGGTGCCAGTTTGGTCACAGATAAAAAGGCTGTGGCCAATTTGCTTGCCTCCACCATTGCCCATAATTCTTCAGCCTAGCATTATTCACCTTTCTTCCAGAGAGAGAAGGAGAAGCGAGAATCTTGTGCTTGTGATTTTATATCGGATAACTTGGAAGACTATAATGCCCCTTTTACGTTTTCAGAATTGCAGCAAGCCATGCAGAAATGTACTGACTCTGCTGCTGGATTAGATACCATCCATTATCAGCTCATAACACATCTGCCTGAGGATTCACTCCTTGTACTTCTCAAGGCCTTTAACCATATCTGGATAACCGGTCATTTTCCGCCATCTTGGCGCCAGGATGTGGTTGTGCCAATTCCCAAGCCGGGTAAGGATCCTTCCGACCCGGGCAACTACAGGCCAATAGCTTTGACATCATGTTTATGTAAAACTATGGAACGCTTGGTCAACGCCCGACTGGTGTGGCATCTTGAGTCACAGGGTCTCATCACAGACCTCCAGTGCGGTTACCGGCGCTTCCGTAGTACAACTGACCATCTAGTCCGCTTTGAGTCTTTTATCCGAGATGCTTTTGTCAACAAGCAGCATGTCTATGCAATTTTCTTTGATCTTGAAAAGGCATATGACACTACCTGGAAGCATGGTATAATGTCTGATTTGTCGGACATGGGTTTTAAAGGGCATCTGCCCGTTTTTATTCACAATTTTTTGTCCAACAGGTCGTTCCATGTCCGTGTGGGCTCCACCCTCTCCGACTCCTTTGAACAGGAGATGGGTGTCCCGCAGGGCAGTATTCTATCTCCTGTTTTATTTAGCATTAAAATAAATAACATTGTAAAGGCCGTCAAGGATGATTCTGAATGCTCTTTGTTTGTGGACGACTTTGCTTTGTGTGCACGAGGTCGAGGACTTGCGTCCCTTGAGAGGCGCTTGCAGCTGTGCGTTGATCGCATCCAGGGGTGGGTGTCTCTCAATGGATTCAGATTCTCGCCCTCCAAGACAGTCTGTGTGCATTTTACTAACCAGACGAAATTTTTTTCCAGAACCTAGCCTGAGCATTGCTGGAGTGCCAATTAAGGTGGCCGAAGAGGCTAAGTTTTTGGGGGTCATCTTTGACAAAAGATTGACCTTCTGCAACCATGTTAACTACCTTAGAACCTCTTGTCGGAAGGCCCTCGACATTCTTCGTGTCGTTGGTCGTACTGACTGGGGTGCAGACCGCATCGTCTTACTTCGACTGTACCGGGCCCTTGTTCGGTCCAAACTGGATTACGGCTCTGTGGTATATGGCTCGGCTTCCAAGTCTGTTCTGCAGCGTCTGAACACAATTCACCATCAAGGTCTGCGCATATGTCTGGGAGCCTTCAGGACATCTCCAGTTCCTAGTCTGTATGCAGAGGCAGGGGAGCCTTCTCTCAGGCTCCGCCGCATCCGCCTCATGCTCAGCTACGTTCTGAAGCTGAAGGCCCATCCAGAAAATCCTGCCTATGATTGTGTTTTTAACCCGTCGTTTGCAGAGATTTACGATGCCCATCCGGGAGCTGTCCGTCCACTTTCCTTCCGTGTCCGACCTCATCTGCAGGCGGCCGGAGTGGACCTGGACAAAGTTTCGGAATCTCTGCAACACGTCACTCCACCCTGGCTACTACCAGTTCCTGACATCTTGCTGGACTTGACTGCCCACAAGAAGGATTGTACTCCATCAGCCATATACCAACAGAGCCTCAATGAACTCCTTTCAATTTTTCCTGGCTATTGTCGTCTTTATACGGATGGGTCCAAGTCTGAGGATGGAAGAGTGGCTGCGGCTGCAGTGTCCTCTCGCCATCCTAGACGCCCATTTAAGCTCCGTCTCCCTGACCATTCCTCTGTATTTAGTGCAGAACTACAGGCCATTCTGCTAGCACTCAAGCATGCCTATCAGTCTCGGGAAAGGAACTTCCTGATTCTGTCTGACTCTCTTTCTGCCCTGCAGGCCCTTCAGGGCGCGGGAACAGACCATCCACTGCTGGTGCAGATTAGAGAGCTCTACGCGGACTTGATGAAGGAATATTATGACATCATTTTTATTTGGGTCCCAGGCCATGTGGGCATCGAAGGCAACAGAATCGCAGATTCTGCTGCCAACAGTGCCCGCAGCGACCCTGTCCCTGACACACAGACTGTCTATAGTGATTTTAAACCTGTTATTAGTGCGTACATAGCCCGCGAGTGGCAGTCCGAGTGGGACAAAGAGGAAGGGAACAAGCTTCATGAAGCTCTTCCTAAGTTGTCGGACAGTCTACCTTTCCGCTGCGGCAGCCGCCGTGAGGAGACTGTCCTTGCTCGGCTCCACATCGGGCACACATATTTTACGCACTCTTACTTACTTAAACAGGATGAGCGTCCATGGTGTTTTGCCTGTGATGAGCAGTTTTCTGTTCGACACTTTTTGCTGTATTGTGCTGACCTAATTGACACCAGATATAAACACTTCACAGCAGACTCCTTGAAGGTTTTGTTCCGGGATGTTCCCCCGGACAAAATCTTCAATTTTTTGAGAGAATGCAATATTTTTAACAAGATCTGAGCATTCATAGACTATGTGAATTTTTTTATTTGCCCTTTTTGAGAGTCTGTAGACGTTTCTTTTCCAGACATGTGCGACATTTTAGCCTGAGATTTTTAATCTATATTTACATCTTGTCTTAAGACCTTGCTTTTAGTCTGGCTGACCAGATTTTTACCCATCCCGCCGTGAGATGGCCTTAGTCGCCTGCTCGGCGTTAAACCCAAATAACTAACTTGATCTCAGTGACTTGTTTGGATAATCAGGCATCAATGCACCATCTAACACTTGCTTGTAATGTTCAGGACGTATGTCTTTATTTTTTATTGCTGTTTTTTTAATTCCTTTGGCTTTTGACTGACTTCCCTTCTGGTGCAGTATAGAATACATTTTTGATCTCAGTCCAACGTGCCCCACCCGGGTCTGCCCTGGGGGACTTGGGTGGGGTTAGGTATTTTTTAGTTCCCAGGGTCACCCTGGTCAGCCCCACAGGGTGGGTTTTTCTCTCTATTCTGGGGCATGTGTTTCTGTCTACCCTTTGTCCATTCACCTGTATTTGCCTTTTTAAAACTCTCCCTACTGTCTGCACTGCCTGTAGCTCTTGATATTGGATGTGTGTTGCTAAATGGTCTTAGCTTTATTTAGGCCCTATGTGTTAGGTTTATTTAATGTATTTGACCGGCTGGCGACATACATTCAATGTTCTGTTTAGGTTTTTTTTCACAAGCAGTGCAGGCACGTCCTGAGAAAGCCTTGTTGCTGTCGGGACGTTAAGCAATGTACAATCAGTCCAACGTACTCAACTATTGGCACACCATTTAGTTCATCTTTAAACTTACCAGGCACTTTTTTGTTTTGTGTGCTAAACAGCGGGTGGTCTTTTGGGTAATCAGACGTGTCATACATGTGTAGTTCTGTTTTCATGTCTTCATAAAAGTCTTCAGTAGGCACGTCTATGATCATAGAGTCAGTGTCAGTGTATAGCAGACGACATTCAGGATACTTCGGTTTAAAGTAATCATAATAAAATTCAAGCATCAACAGTTTTGACAACTCAAGAATTGCCATACCAATGAATACTGGCTTGTCCAGTTTAACAATCTTTTTTTTGAGTGACACAGCATACAATGATGAATGAAATTCTTTATACCCTGTGTATTGAGGCTTGCCTGTAAGTTTAATTGCACCTGATTCAGTTGTGACCAGTATCACATCTTTGCGGTGATGAGGATTTTCCATTGTCTTGCCAAAACAGGCATTGTTCATAAGCTTAAAGAAGTCTTTGTCAAATGCAGTGTTGCCGTCTCTGGCACGGAGGGTTGTGTTCTTCATTATGTAATCTTTCATGAAAGCACTCTGATCAAATTGAATTCCTCTGTGAACTTTCTTTAGTACTAACCCGTGTCTGATGTAAAACTGCAACAAGCGATAGTGACAAACGTAATTAAATTTGTCATTTAGATTTGGCACAAGTTTAGTGTCTTCTTTTTTCCCTGTCATACTCATTTTCTCAACAGCCAACGGATAATCATTATGGTAATCGTGTAGGTGGTGTGGGTACTCCAGGTCTACTTCAAAGATCCAACCCTTCGCGTCGTTTCGGTCAAGATTCATAATATTGTTAGTTAACCCTGACTCTGTTATGTCATACTGTGTCAAATCATACAGACAAAAGTTTTTCAAGGGCAATAACTCACACATTGCCCAGCCATAAAGGTTATTAGCGTCCAAGTACGTAATGAATGACCTTGACCCCAGGCTTGAGGGGTCAAAACCCTGGCCAAGGTCACCATGACCGTCCAGATATTTGTTGTTGGCCTTGGCATAATTATTTGAAGCTATACTAATGCCTCCCCTCAATCCACGTTCCACCATTTCACCCATCGTACGATCAGACAACAGGTCAATAAATATCTTACTGGATTTCAAAAATGCATCCCATGTCATGCCAGGACTAGTTATGTAACAAGCAGGGTCAAGCTTGTAGTGTAACAAACCCTTTTCACGGTAACTTTCAAATACGTCTGCTAGCAAGCAAACGTCTGCTTTCAAGTACTGGTCATGGTAGTCACCAATCGTCTGACATCCTAACTTCCCCCACGCATCAAGTGCATGTTGATATTCAGAGTCAGAAATACCTTTTCCAGTTAGTGTAGAATAAAATTTCTCTTTTGGTGGCAGTCTTGTTTCTTCAAACACAACCCAGTGATCAATGTACTCGTACGGATAGACACCTTTCTTAATCAAGTCTGGTTCAAAATATTTACTCGTTATTAGATACTCAGTCAGTCCTTCTGCCAAACTAGCCAATCCTAAAGACAAATGTTGCATGGAGTCATAAAATGCTAATTTATCTAACCTAAAAGTTAAGTATTTCTTAGTTGTCTGGGCAATACAACTTATGTTTTTGTATGACTCGTCTACAGCTTGCATGATAATGTGTGAATCATATCCTTTGAGATTGTGGAAAAAGATTGGTAACTTGTATGTCTTAGGATCTATTTTTAATAATAAGTTACAATTGTTATGTGCAGCACCCCTGTAACGCCCAGTTATGTGATCGTGGTCACGAACTTTATCACCCTGGAGGGGTTGTTCACAAATCCAACACGTCTCAACTGTATCAAATTTTAGTTTGTCTTCTTCTGTCATCACCAAAGGCATCTGACATGTTGTAAGATATTGTACTACCTGACTATACAGATGTTTCATTTCTGTTAAAAACTCAGCTGCTGCATTTTCACCCCTGTAGATAACAGGCTCTGAATGCAAACTGTCTGACCTAACAAGAATGTATCCAAAAGAACACACCACTTGGTCACTCAACTTTATAGTCTTTGGTAATGGCTCTGGAACAGGACCCTCATATGGTACTACTAATGATTCGAAATCAGCGTACACTACAAACGGCAACTTTTGCTGATTCCCATAGTTCTTAAAATACACTTGACTACCAGGATCTGGATACTTAAGTACAGTTTGTATGTCATCAGGTGACCTACAGTGCAGAACATGTTTATGTGCCACTGCAATAGAGGAAAACCTCTGTAAACATCTATTACAAAATTCCTGTTTGCCATTGTGTTTTGTTGTATGTCCGTGAATTAGACGTGACATATTTCTGATAATTGTGTAGTGGAAGTTATTGTCATCGCCGATTAGCAACATGTCAACATGTTTATCTTCTGACTGACCGTAGGTTGGGGCAATTGGAGATACTCTAATTGGTTGTAACTTGTTCTCAGATTCATTATCCCACACATACACATTTACAGATATGCCAGGATTTAATTTTTCAAACAAGTCTATGTCCTCTATTTTAACAGGGAACTCAATGCCACTAAAATCAAGTTCGTTTACAAATTTGGTGTAGTTAGAAACACGTTCAGGTTTTATTTTTACAAAGTGTAGTTTAGCAAGCACACACCACATGAAACAATAGTTGTCATTGTTCTGTATGTTGACGACAGCCTTTTTGTTTACTACTTCTGTTGGCAGTGGCAACCATGATTTACCTAATATAGGATGATACCTAGACTGCTTTAATTGTAGTTCATGTACATGTCCTTCGTGCCAGCCAGACCCCTTCATTTTTGCACTGTCGATTGCCTGGAGGAAGTCAGGTAGTAGTCTGTCTCTAAACACGTTCTCCAATTCTCTTTGTGTGTTAACAGTGTGTTGTCTTGTTGATATATACGATACAATCGCCTCGCCGTCCACCCTAGTGAATTCGATTTTTGCAACAACCTGAATTTTAACACTGCCTGTCAGAAGATTTTGTTGTATGACAGAAAAAGAGTTTTCTATTGATTCGTAAACATTATTAGTATTGGATATGGGTAAGTTTGTTGTGTGAAACACGTTTCTTAAACTAGATGAGCCAGGGTTTTGAACATTGTCCGTCATTTTTATTTGTCCGACAAAATAATAAATGAAAAAATATTAACGTTAACCCTGCTGGCTCACCTTGTGTAATACCACTTTATTAATTGTAACACTGTCAATATAAACATTTAGTTTGCGTAGTTGTTTAAATATGCTATAACAAATTTCCCCTAACCAACCATAGTTGGTATCATCAACTTTAAAAGTAGGTGTCTTTAAATCAACTGTCATGCGCTCCACATCTGGATGCTCATCAACATAATCCAAAGTCACACTATATGTAGCATATATTTCTGATGGTGCTGAAAGGCTTATGTTAGTCTGTTTGGGTGATATTAAGTCAGTAAAATGCATAACATCTTTGAAACAGTGTGAGATATCAAGCACTTGTATGATTTGTCCGTCTGTCATTTTTATTGGACAAACAAATGTATAAATTGTTATCAAGCAGAATCATGTTTTCTAGGAAATTACACTGAACAGTAACCTTTTTCATTTGCACCACTCCAGCATGTATTTTCTGTTCATGGTCAATGATATAAGGGACGTAATCACTTGGAAGATTTAACCACTATACAGATTTGTCTCCCATAGACTATATGTGGCATACCCAAGAATGACCTTGTCACTGATTTGTGAGTGAGTGTGTTACAATGGAGTACTCATTGAGGATATTGTTTTTGTTTGTGTGTAGCAAGGGTACAGGTATGTACATTTGTAGGCTTAGCTCAGTGACATATCTCATGTGTGTGTGTGTCATTGGATTATGCAGAGATTCAGAAATCTTTACAGTTGACTCAAACCCAATAAAAAAACAGTGGCTCTTGAGAATCTCGCCATGCTCATAAAAATCTGTGATCGAGTGGGCTACTGAAAATGTACAATAAAACATGTTTGTTTGTTTTAATGTTTTCATAGAAGGGATTACTCTACAAGTTCAGTAGACTCATAGCGTCACTGTGAACCCTAAATAACTGAACTGTGAGTTGAGTTGTATTGCTGTACATTGGCGTATACATGTTCTGTGTGTTTGTGTATACATGTTCTGTGTGTTTGTGTGTGTGTGTGTGTCAGTGCGTGTGTGCGTGCGTGTGTTTGTCTGTGTGTCAGTGCGTGTGTGTATGTGTGTTATGTACCTCTAACAAAACCTGTTTGGCTTAAATAGCATGTTTTAAAAGTGACGGTTGACACACATGGCACTGGAATAGAAACGTGGGTAGTGTCACTGCACCTCGCTGAGAACGCCGGTAAACAAAACCTGTTCGCCCATACGCCTACCCGGCACCGGCCTCCACGTGGCGTAGGTGGGTAGTCCGCTCAGTCCCTGACTGAGTGGGCTAGCGGACGGGTGCCATCTTTGTCCAGGATTAGGACTTGATGTCAGCAGATATGTTGTTCAGCCTTTTCACTGGTCCGGTTTTTAAGGAGCTGTGCTAACCTAGGTCGTACCATGTTGGATTGGTCCTTAAAAATACTCGTGACTTTTTGGTCCTTTGGATCCCAAGTGTTTGCCATGCTTGGAGACCCGTGTCGGGGGAGAAGAGGATCCTGGTGGCTGAGGTTCCCTTTGGGCTGCGGTTCACTGGTGCCAACACTCCACTTCAGCCTTGACTTCTACCTAAACGGGAGGCTAGTCGTACCGGCCTAGTCAATCGGCTCTTGTCACGTTGAGCCCTATCCCACTGTTGACATGCGGGTTGCTATACGGAGCACCATGCTATAGCTTCTGCTGCTGATTAGGTGCTTTACGCCAGTATTCCCCTGCATTCAACGATGTGATAGAAGGCGGTGGCTCAAATGGTTCAATCGGGCTTACCCCCTTGAGTATATCTTTCGGGCAGTCTCCATTGTGCGTCGGCTGGAGACCCGCCGACAGTTGCACTTTCCCTTGTTGGGCTCGGTGGCGGGCGGGGACCCCCGGGGGATGAATATCTCTACTAATATAATATGGATACAACCAAAAAACCAAAACTAGCACAGAAACGGCGCATAGACACCGACATTGTACATGACAGTGATTCAGACTGTGAGGAAGCTACGCCTCAGGCGTCGGCCGTATGGCCTCGCTTCCTCATTGTCCATAGCAAGGTGAAGGAGAAACCAGTTACCAAGCTGCGTCCTTTTCTGGTGGGGGAGACCCTCAGGAGCCGTGTTGGCAGGCCTGACGCCCAGCGCCTCAGGTCTGGTGACTTGCTGGTGGAGTGCCGTACTCGGGCACACTCCAGTGGGCTACTGGGGCTCTCTTCCATCGGAGACACTCCTGTGGAAGTCACACCCCACAAAACTATGAATTCGTCAAGAGGCGTAATCAAAGATCAAGCTTTGGCAGAACTGTCAGAAGATGAACTTGTAAGGAACCTTAAGTCTCAGGGGGTGACTTGCGTCAGGCGCTTCGCTTCCAAGCGAGGTGGTGGGGAGATCCGTCTCCCTACCATCATCCTGACGTTTGGCACCCCCACCCCTCCTACTACCATCTGGGGAGGTTACTACTCCCTGAGAGTGAAAAAGTACGTCCCTCTTCCCCTCCGGTGCTTTAAGTGCCAAAAGTATGGCCATGGGCAGAAGACATGCCGTCAGGCAGAGGCTTCATGCGCCCGTTGCACTAGGCCCGGACACTCTGCTGAGTCCTGCACAGCCACCCCCCTGTGTGTGAATTGCCAGGGGGCGCATATGGCTTCGGATAAGAAATGCCCTCGTTGGATATCCGAGTGCAAGATTCAGCAGGTGCGTGTGGAGAAGGGGCTGTCCTTTCTGGATGCCAAAAAACTGGTTGAAGGCCCTGGTGCAGCTGCGGCTGCCCCAACCTCTAACACCTCAGTGTATACTTTTAGTGCAGCGGTGGCAGGCAAGCGCCCCACCAAAGACTTTTCATGTCAGACCCCAACTTCTTGGTTGGGGGCGGAGCCTCGGCTCATCTCGCCCCTGGAGAGTAACCCTCCTCCGGTGGTGACAAGGAGCCAGGGAACGCAGAAGGCGGACACTGCCGGTCCGGTTGTGCCGCCTTCTGTTGCCCCTAAGCCTCAGCCCCCACCCAAACCTGTTAGTCAGTCAACTCCAAAGGCTTCTGGCTCTGGTCAGCCTTCTAAGGCCGCTAACTCTAGCGGCAGGAGCGCTGCCCAGGACCAGAAGTCTAAGAAATCTATGGGACCGCTGTGCGCACGGGCCCAGAAGGGGAACACAGATGTGCCCCTTCAAAACAAATATGCTGCACTGGAGGAGCGGATGGAGGGAGTGGAAGTTGTTGTTGCTGATGCTGCGGCAGCTCCACCCCCTTCCTCTCCGAAGAACCAGAGGAGGCCCGGGAGCCGGCCCCCCTCTGTTTCTTCAACTCCTTCCAAGGTAAAGGAAAAAGGGGGGAAAAACTCCTTACCCCCAGATCAGACTTAATCATGGACTCTTTGCTTCAGTGGAATTGTCGTGGTTTTCGAGCTAACTTTGAGGAATTACGTCTTTTAGTCAAGTTCTATAACCCCTCAGTCATATCTCTTCAGGAGACTTACCTGAAGACTTCTGACCCTGTGTCTTTTAATGGTTTTAATGTTATACATAAAGGCTCTGATTCGGAGAGGCGCTCGGGTGGAGCGGCTCTTCTCATTAGTAGCCAAATTTTATGTAGCCCCGTTAGCATCGACACCTGTCTTCAGGCTGTCGCTGCTCGGGTTACCTTAAAAAAGACCATAACTATATGCAGTATTTACCTGCCACCATCACTGCGGGTCTGTAGCAATGATATTTTTCACTTAGTAGATCAACTGCCCCCTCCCTTTATTCTCATGGGGGATTTTAACGGTCATGCTCACCTTTGGGGTAGTCTTTTATTCGAGATGCTTTTGTCAACAAGCAGCATGTCTATGCATTTTTCTTTGATCTTGAAAAGGCATATGACACTACCTGGAAGTATGGTATAATGTCTGATTTGTCGGACATGGGTTTTAAAGGGCACCTGCCTGTTTTTATTCACAATTTTTTGTCTAACAGGTCGTTCCATGTCCGTGTGGGCTCCACCCTCTCCGACTCCTTTGAACAGGAGATGGGTGTCCCGCAGGGCAGCATTCTATCTCCTGTTTTATTTAGCATTAAAATAAATAACATTGTAAAGGCCGTCAAGGATGATTCTGAATGCTCTTTGTTTGTGGACGACTTTGCTTTGTGTGCACGAGGTCGAGGACTTGCGTCCCTTCAGAGGCGCTTGCAGCTGTGCGTTGATCGCATCCAGGGGTGGGTGTCTCTCAACGGATTCAGGTTCTCGCCCTCCAAGACAGTCTGTGTGCATTTTACTAACCAAACGAAATTTTTTCCAAAACCTACCCTGAGCATTGCTGGAGTGCCAATTCAGGTGGCCGAAGAGGCAAAGTTTCTGGGGGTCATCTTTGACAAAAGATTGACCTTCTGCAACCATGTTACCTACCTTAGAACCTCTTGTCAGAAGGCCCTCAACATTCTTCGTGTCGTTGGTCGTACTGACTGGGGTGCAGACCGCATTGTCTTACTTCGACTGTACCGGGCCCTTGTTCGGTCCAAACTGGATTACGGCTCTGTGGTATATGGCTCGGCTTCAAAGTCTGTTCTACAGCGTCTGAACACAATTCACCATCAAGGTCTGCGCATAATTATGTCTGGGAGCCTTCAGGACATCTCCAGTTCCTAGTCTGTATGCAGAGGCAGGGGAGCCTTCTCTCGGGCTCCGCTGCATACGCCTCATGCTCAGCTACGTTCTGAAGCTGAAGGCCCATCCAGACAATCCTGCCTATGATTGGTTTTTTAACCCGTCGTTTGCAGAGATTTACGATGCCCATCCGGGAGCTGTCCGTCCACTTTCCTTCCGTGTCTGACCTCATCTGCAGGCGGCTGGAGTGGACCTGGACAAAGTTTCGGAATCTCTGCAACACGTCACTCCACCCTGGCTACTACCAGTTCCTGACATCTTGCTGGACTTGACCGCCCACAAGAAGGATTGTACTCCACCAGCCATATACCAACAGAGCCTCAATGAACTCCTTTCAATTTTTCCTGGCTATTGTCGTCTTTATACGGATGGGTCCAAGTCTGAGGATGGGAGGGTGGCTGCGGCTGCAGTGTCCTCTCGCCATCCTAAACGCCCATTTAAGCTCCGTCTCCCTGACCATTCCTCTGTATTTAGTGCAGAACTGCAGGCAATTCTGCTGGCACTCAAGCATGCCTATCAGTCTCGGGAAAGGAACTTCCTGATTCTGTCTGACTCTTTCTGCCCTGCAGGCCCTTCAGGGCGCGGGAACAGACCATCCACTGCTGGTGCAGATTAGAGAGCTTTACGCAGACTTGATGAAGGAATATTATGACATCATTTTTATTTGGGTCCCAGGCCATGTGGGCATCGAAGGCAACAGAATCGCAGATTCTGCTGCCAACAGTGCCCGCAGTGACCCTGTCCCTGACACACAGACTGTCTATAGTGATTTTAAACCTGTGATTAGTGCGTACATAGCCCGCGAGTGGCAGTCCGAGTGGGACAAAGAGGAAGGGAACAAGCTTCATGAAGCTCTTCCTAAGTTGTCTGACAGTCTACCTTTCCGCTGCGGCAGCCGCCGTGAGGAGACTGTCCTTGCTCGGCTCCACATCGGGCACACGTATGTTACGCACTCTTACTTACTTAAACAGGATGAGCGTCCATGGTGTTTTGCCTGTGATGAGCAGTTTTCTGTTCGACACTTTTTGCTGTATTGTGCTGACCTAATTGACACCAGATATAAACACTTTACAGCAGACTCCTTGAAGGTTTTGTTCCGGGATGTTCCCCCGGACTTTCTTGCGAGCATGCAATATTTTTAACAAAATTTGAGCATTCATAGACTATGTGAATCTTTTTTATTTGCCCTTTTTGAGAGTCTGTAGACATTTCTTTTAAAGACGTGCGACATTTTAGCCTGAGATTTTTAATCTATATTTACATCTTGTCTTAAGACCTTGCTTTTAGTCTGGCTGACCAGATTTTTACCCATCCCGCCGTGAGATGGCCTTAGTCGCCTGCTCGGCGTTAAACCCAAATAACTAACTAACTGGTTTGACGAAAACGATGTTGAGATCCAGGAACACCTAGCAAAAAAAAAGAGCCGCCCATCAGGCCCACCTAGCCCAGCCTTCCTGCCCTGTGAAGAAGTCTGCCTTCCGCCTCGTCTGCAGCAGTCTCCAGCGCAAGCTCAGAGATCTCCAGAATGAGTGGTGGACCAGACTTGCACAGAGGACCCAGCTTTGCGCTGACAATGGTGACTACAGGGGCTTCTACGAAGCACTGAAAGCAGTGTATGGCCCCAGGCACCTGGTACAAAGTCCCCTGCGAAGAGCAAATGTCCAGGCACTCCTCACAGATAATACCTCCATCTTGAACCGCTGGTCAGAGTACTTTCAGAGCCTCTTCAGCGCTGAGCGCACTGTTCAAGAAGCAGTCATCCTACAAATCCCACAACTCCCAGTAAAGGTTGAATTGGACGAACCGCCCACCGCTGAAGAGACCCTCACAGCCATCCACCAACTCAAAAGTGGCAAAGCAGCAGGCATTGATGGAATACCGCCAGAGATCTGGAAACATGGAGGCACAGCACTGCACAACAAGCTCCATGACCTCTTTCTCTGCTGCTGTGAGGAAGGAACACTACCAAAAGATCTCCGTGATGCTGTCGTTATCACCCTGTTCTTACAAAGGCGAGAAGTCTGACTGTTCCAACTATCGGGGAATTGCCCTGCTGTCCATTGCTGGTAAAATTCTTGCAAGGCTGCTCCTGAATCGGCTGGTACCTGCCATCGCTGAAGACCACCTCCCAGAGGGCCAGTGTGGCTTCAGAGCAAACAAGAGCACCACCGATATGGTCTTTGTGCTGAGACAGCTTCAGGAGAAGTGCCGCGAGCAGAACAAAGGGCTGTACATAACGTTTGTCGACCTAACAAAAGCGTTCGACACTGTGAGCAGGCAAGGCATGTGGCAGATCCTGGAGCGACTTGGCTGTCCCCCAAAGTTCCTCAGCATGATTGTCCAGCTACACGAGGACCAGCAAGGCCAGATCAGACTCAACAATGACCTTTCAGAACCATTCCCTATTCTCAACGGCGTAAAGCAGGGCTGCGTGCTGGCACCGACCCTCTTCACCATCTTTTTTAGCATGATGTTGAAGCAGGCCACAGTGGACCTCGATGATGACGATGCAGTGTACATCAGGTATCGTCTCGATGGCAGCCTGTTCAACCTCAGACGACTGCAGGCCCACACGAAAACCCTAGACCAACCGATTCGTGAGCTGCTTTTTGCTGATGATGCTGCCCTCGTTGCACACACAGAGAGAGCCCTGCAGCGCATCACGTCCTGCTTCGCAGACGCTGCCCAGCTCTTTGGACTCGGTCAGTCTGAAAAAGACAGAGGTCCTCCATCAGCCGGCACCCAAGACAGTGTATCGCCCTCCTCACATCACCATTGGCGAGTCTGAACTAAAGTCAGTGCACCAGTTTACTTACCTTGGCTGCATTATCACGTCGGACGCCAAGCTGGACAAGGAGCTTGACAGCAGGCTGGCAAAAGCGAACAGCGCTTTCGGGCGACTTTTCAAGCGGGTGTGGCACAATCAACAGCTGAAAACAGGCACCAATGATCAGCGTGTACAGAGCTGTGGTCCTCACCACCCTGCTGTATGGTTCTGAGTCCTGGGCCCTCTACCGCAGCCAACTACGACTCCTTGAACGCTTCCACCAGCGCTGCCTGCGCACCATCCTGGGCATTCACTGGAGTGACTATGTCACCAACGTCGAGGTCCTTGAACAGGCTGAAACTGTGAGCATCGAGGCTTTGCTGCTGCGGACACAGCTCCGCTGGGCGGGGCATGTCTCCAGGATGGAGGATCATCGCCTACCAAAGATCACCCTGTTCGGCGAGCTTGCTACTGGACACCGTGACAGAGGGGCACCAAAGAAAAGATACAAAGACTGTCTCAAAAAGTCACTTAGTGCCTGCCAAATCGACCACCACCAGTGGTCTTCGCTTGCTGCGGACCGTGACACCTGGCGCTCCACCATTTACAAGGCAGCTGTCTCCTTTGAGGACTCTCACAGAGCTAGCCTTAAGGATAAGCGGCTCAGGAGAAAAAACAGAGATGCCGCAACTCAAAACCCTGGCCATACCTCCCCCTGCAGCCACTGCGGTCGAACCTGCCTGTCCCGGATTGGCCTCCGCAGCCACGAACAAGCCTGCAGACGTCGTGGGCAACTCCTATAAAATCTTCGTTCGCGAAGTCAAGCCAAGAGAGAGATGTTTGAGATATAGCCAGGAGAAGTCAGGCTGATAGGGTTGAAGCACATGCAGGACAGTTTATACAGAATGCCTTTTTGTACGGGCAGCCAGTGGAGTTTCTTAAGGGTGAGGCGGATAATTATGGTCACGCTTACGCACGCACAAAACTAAACGGGCTTAGTTATCTTCTCACAAGACAGATATTCACTCATTCAAAGCGCCACACATGCGGCAGTGACGAGACTTTTTCCCAGTTCCTGCAAGGTCATGGGATGTTGGCCCATGCAGTTCAATGTGCAGGCCATGATGGTCAACTTCAGCCCAAGGACCTTTTGCTTTCTTTGTATGCGAACTAATTGGTGGTGCAATTTTGCACCCCAGTCAAAAGCCCATGGTCACCATTATGTATAATGAGAGGTCGTTCAGATACCAGAGCCCAGTTGTTTAGAATGACCTCCCACGCGAACTGAGATATGTGGATTCGAGAGAGGCATTCAAGCGAGCCCTAAAGACCCATATTTTTTCTGTCTGCTACAAATGACTTTGTCACACACCTGTCATGTTAAAGTCATCTCTATGTTAGAAGTAGTGGGTGTGGGTGTGAATGCGAGTATGAGTCCATAAGCGTAGCACTTTTGAATGATGACTTTATAGCTTGTTTACAGAGTGCATTGTATTTTGTTTTTGTACTTTTTGTAAATTGCATTTTTGTAATTATTTTTGTACAATTAGTTTTTGTTAAGCGCCTAGAGCTCTAATCTGAGGTTAGGCACTACACAAGTACTCATTATTATTATTATAATGCTTGTTGTGACGTGGTTGATCGTGGTCGTAGTAGTATATCACACCAGACAGCATGCCCGTAAGGTTCTTTTAAAGAAACTTCATTCAGCTGCAACCCGTCACACGTGGCAGGACACAGATCGACCATGATAGTTCAAGGGTGATGCCAGAATAGCTTGGCGCCCTTAGGCACCAAGCTATTCTGGCATCACCCTTGAACTATCATGGTCGATCCTTATCTTCCTGTGGTGTGTCTGGGGTAGAATGGGTTAAGGTTGTAGACAATACTGGAGTAACAGTTCCAACAATATTTTATTACAGCGATGCGATCTCCACGAAATGCGTTCACAAATTCACCGACAATGATAAATGTCTTCTCAGCAAAATGTTTACACTTTGACACAATGCGTCTCTCATACAATGTACATCACCATTCACTGCATAACTCCGTCACTGACACCCCACCCGGGTCTGCCCTGGGGGACTTGGGTGGGGTTTAGGTACTTTTTAGTTCCCAGGGTCACCCTGGTCAGCCCCACAGGGTGGGTTTTCCTTTCTATTCTGTGGGCATGTGTTTCTGTCTACCCGATGTCCATTCATCTGTATTTGCCTTTTTAAAACTCTTCCTACTGTCTGCACTGCCTGTAGCTCTTGATATTGGATGTGTGTTGCCAAATGGTTTTAGCTTTATGTTGTAGGTTTATTTAACGTAGTGGACCGGCTGGCGACATACATTCAATATTCTGGTTTTTTTTTTTTTTTTCACAAGCAGTGCTGGCACGTCCTGAGAAAGCCTTGTTGCTGTCGGGACGTTAAGCAATGTACAATCAATCAATCAATCCATCACTGACAATGAAGCACGACATCTTGCGTAGCGCTCTCTCAATGTCAATACACTGCAATTATACAACTGAACAATGTACCGACGCTGTTACATCGCAATTCTACAACTGAACAATGTACCCAGGTGCTTCCTAGCACGATCCTTTTATAGTGAAATGCTTTCAAGAAAAATCGAGGAAATTCGTACAACACAACCAATCAGAACAAAATATGCAACTAAAACTCCTAAATATCCGGCAATGATAAACATTACACTATAATAGTCTAGAAAACTCTGGCTGCTATTTCCAGCCCCTATGTTGTGAAATCCCCGCGCGTTACAACATCACACAAAAGTAGGCCAGACAGGTCACGACCTTGCCCGCATTCTCTAGAAGGTACACGACTAACACAATACTAACCGCTAAACTTCACGCGCGCAGTAAACAGTGATGAATACTCAAGCTGTTTCTAGACTCTTCGTGACTCAACTCCGTGTGTCAAAAGATAATCAATTCCGCACTACGTGTGAACGAAAGTGAAACTTACTGAAAAAGTATGTGATTCATAATCATAGCTCAAATATTGGATCGTTTCCTACGATTTATGCGTGCACGCTCCCCAAAAAACAACACAACGACAATCGTAACACTTGTGTGCGTGCATACGTGGAGTGAGACAGCGGATGTTATGATGCAAGAGGCATACATTTATTTAAATCCACGCGGTTCATACAGGTCAGGACGCACACACACACACCAGCACACACAAAGCAAACAAGGGTACTATTCAACAGACTGACCTTTTTATGACCGTTCCCTCTTTCATGGAAAGTCTTCTTTATATGATGTTTTTTTTTCAGTAACAATGGTGAGCATGCATCCATTATCTTGTCTTTTTCAGCCCTACACATGTATGGTATCGGTTATGAGCATTTCTTGGTTATCTCGTCTGTTTCAGCCTGATGCATCGTCTTCTTCACCCAACTCCAGTTCATCAGAGGAGGAGAAGTGATGACTGTGGTGAAGCAATAGCTGTACCTTCCTGTATTTACCTGTAGTCTCAGCCCAGCTTGCCAACAGAGCAAGAGTTAACCTTGATGATGTGCCAGATTTCAGCATCTTAACTGCTTGTGCTTGCAGCCCCCAGTATACCCTTCACAGTAACAGTGCCTGTATACTCAAGGGGGTTAACATCAGTTCCAAGTAAGCCAAGGTCTTTAGCCCCACGATGGCCACAGTGGGCCCGCGCACGGCAGTGCCAGTGTGGCCATCGTGGGCCTACTCGGGTTATGACTCTCTGGCTGATCGTTAAGGACAACGGGGGTTGGATTAGGGAGGCTAGGCAAGGACCGAGGTCAAATCAAAGTAAGATCGACTTGTTCCATTGCTCCTCATGTCGTAGGAGCCATACGCCATATATGCGGTAATTGAACGTGTAATTGTGTTGTTCATACATCTGTACTCGTTTTCTCTCTATTAACTTTTGTTGGCCATGAGTACATGTGGAAGTAGAGGTTTGTCAGATTTGATGTGTTCAGCTTCTTTTTGCAACAAGTATGGAAGGACACTGTAATGGACGTGTTGCACTTTTGTACTGATATATGCAACGGATAACACGTACTACACTTGATGGTTGTACTTTTCGGTGTACGAGCTTGATTTCCTCTATTATTTCTAGTATTCTATAAAAATGGAACCAGTATTTTTTTTTTTTTTTTTACAATACAGACTTAGCTGTGAACTGGACTGCTTCAGCTTTGTGATTGATTATAATAGGAGGAAGGGACAGCACTGATGACGGATGCCATAGATTGATTATAATAGGAAGGGACAGCAGTGATGACGGATGCCATAGATTGATTATAATAGGAATGGACAGCAGTGATGACGGATGCCATAGATTGACTATAATAGGAAGGGACAGCACTGATGACGGATGCCATAGATTGATTATAACAGGAAGGGACAGCACTGATGACGGATGCCATAGATTGATTATAACAGGAAGGGACAGCACTGATGACGGATGCCACGGACATTTTAACCCATTTAACCTCAGGACCGCTTTTCCTATATTTTGGAAGTGTCGCCTAACACCTGTGTACCACTTGCAGGCGATAGATTGACCATGATAATTCAAGGGCAGTGTCAGATTAGCTTGGCGCCTTCAGGTGTCAAGCTAATCTGGCGCTACCCTTGAATTATGGTCGATCCATCGCCTGCCGGTGTAGTGCGTCAGGCCTGAATGGGCTAAGGGTGCCGGCTTGTCGATGGCTTGTCGATGGCTTGTGTGTTCAGATCTGGAATGTAAGTGCACATTAAAAAATATCTGAACTAAAATAAAATGATCCAGATCGTTGAACATTTTGTTATTGCACAGTATACTGATTATTTTTCCTTCTAATTTAGTGGTCAGACGCGTGCTGAATTTTTCCTCGAAGCAGTAACAAAGTTGCATGTAACTTTACACACGAATGACTATAATAGTTCAAGGGTAGTGCCAGAACTTACATGAACAGCTTGACGCCTGCAAACATCAAGCTCAGTCTTCTGGTACTACCCGGGCTTTGAACTATCAAAGTCGTTCTATCTCTTACTGTAGGTGATCAGGGTTAAAGTAGAATACAAACCTGCAGGCATCAAGCTCTTCTGGTACTACCTGTGAACTATCAAAGTCGTTCTATCTCTTAGGTGATCAGGGTTAAAGTAGATTACAAACCTGCAAGCATCAAGCTCTTCTGGTACTACTTGTGAACTATCAAAGTCGTTCTATCTCTTAGGTGATCAGGGTTAAAGTAGCCTAATACAAACCTGCAGGCATCAAGCTCTTCTGGTACTACCTGTGAACTATCAAAGTCGTTCTATCTCTTAGGTGATCAGGGTTAAAGTAGCCTAATACAAACCTGCAGGCATCAAGCTCTTCTGGTACTACCTGTGAACTATCAAAGTCGTTCTATCTCTTAGGTGATCAGGGTTAAAGTAGCCTAATACAAACCTGTAGGCATCAAGCTCTTCTTGTACTACCTGTGATCTATCAAAGTCGTTCTATCTCTTAGGTGATCAGGGTTAAAGTAAAATACAAACCTGCAAGCATCAAGCTCTTCTGGTACTACCTGTGAACTATCAAAGTCGTTCTATCTCTTAGGTGATCAGGGTTAAAGTAGCCTAATACAAACGTGTAGGCATCAAGCTCTTCTTGTACTACCTGTGATCTATCAAAGTCGTTCTATCTCTTAGGTGATCAGGGTTAAAGTAAAATACAAACCTGCAGGCATCAAGCTCTTCTGGTACTACCTGTGAACTATCAAAGTCGTTCTATCTCTTAGGTGATCAGGGTTAAAGTAGCGTAATACAAACCTGTAGGCATCAAGCTCTTCTTGTACTACCTGTGATCTATCAAAGTCGTTCTATCTCTTAGGTGATCAGGGTTAAAGTAGCCTAATACAAACCTGCAGGCATCAAGCTCTTCTGGTACTACCCGGGCTTTGAACTATCAAAGTCGTTCTATCTCTTACTGTAGGTGATCAGGGTTAAAGTAAAATACAAACCTGCAAGCATCAAGCTCTTCTGGTACTACCTGTGAACTATCAAAGTCGTTCTATCTCTTAGGTGATCAGGGTTAAAGTAAAATACAAACCTGCAAGCATCAAGCTCTTCTGGTACTAACCTGTGAACTATCAAAGTCGTTCTATCTCTTAGGTGATCAGGGTTAAAGTAGCCTAATACAAACCTGCAGGCATCAAGCTCTTCTGGTACTACCTGTGAACTATCAAAGTCGTTCTATCTCTTAGATGATCAGGGTTAAAGTAGCCTAATACAAACCTGCAGGCATCAAGCTCTTCTGGTACTACCTGTGAACTATCAAAGTCGTTCTATCTCTTACTGTAGGTGATCTGGGTGAAAGTAGAATACAAACCTGCAAGCATCAAGCTCTTCTGGTACTACCTGTGAACTATCAAAGTCGTTCTATCTCTTAGGTGATCAGGGTTAAAGTAAAATACAAACCTGCAAGCATCAAGCTCTTCTGGTACTACCTGTGAACTATCAAAGTCGTTCTATCTCTTAGGTGATCAGGGTTAAAGTAGAATACAAACTTGCAAGCATCAAGCTCTTCTGGTACT
>BTPG01000004.1:1491528-1520311 GCA_036245525.1 Semisulcospira habei | reverse complement strand
TGGGTATCAGCTGGAGAGTGCTCGTTGCAGCTGAGCGCAAAGATGAGGTGAAAAACAAGAAAAGGAGTGATTCAATTCCAAGTGCAGCGGTGATCGAGGTGGAAAATATTTTCTGCCAGGGTCAGGCCGTACAGTTGAAAACGGCAGTGACGGAATCACAATTCTAATACAAAAAAAGACTGAAACCAATGGAGCCATAAATATATATCTATATCTGATTTATGATGCGCAGTTAAACATACAAGAGTGCCGACTAAGTGGTCACATATATTAAAAGTATTCACTTAGCTTTTGAGTTGTTTCCTTTTTAATCTTTGGTAGCCCATTTTGAATAAGAAATGCACCAAATCACGATAAAATCCGAACGCGTTAGCAGGCACGTCACGCTTGTGTGGTAAACTCAGACTAAACTGGGAATAAAAGGCATATAGTACAGGGTCGTCCCCACTGAGCATAAACAGGTATCCGTTTCACTACCGATTTCAAGCATACCTTTCTGGTCATGAAAGGGGTACAATCTAATTAACTCACCCACAGGGCAGGTGTTATATAATGACTACGCAAAAGCTTGTCTGGCTTGATTCTCTCCCTGCTCTGGTCCGGTTGCAAGGTAATAAACTCACGCAACAGCAGGTGTCCCTGATCGGGTTTCAAACTAAGTCAGTACGAATACAGGCACCCGATTTTATCACCATACTGTTCACTCGAAAAAAGTATCCTATCCAACCTAGTATCCTATCCAACCTTTTGTAAGTATCCTATCCAACCTTTGTGGGAGGCACATTCTGCGCAAACTCCGCTCCTTTGATGTGAGCCCCAAAATCCTCAGGCAGTTCTACCTCTGCTTTATAGAAAGCCTTCTTACATTCTTTTGTCTCATGGTTCGGCTCCCTGGGCGAGAAGAACTTTAGGAAGCTGAGTAAGATAATCAGGCTTAGTGAGAAAATCGTTGGGGGCAGGTTGGAGAGCCTTGACGGCCTCTACAGGATGAGAATGATACGCAAGGGCCTGAGGCTGGCAGCTGACACTTCCCACTGCCTTTCTAAGCACCTTCAAAAGCTCCCGTCTGGCCGTAGGTTCAAGGCTCCTCTTGTTAAAACCAAACGCTACAAGGGCAGCTTTGTACCCTCGGTCATCTGTCTCCTAAATGAAAAGTGTGTTAACTAGCGTATCTCACTCTCCTTGTTGACGCCGTTGAGGAACTTGCACCTCAGATGTCGCAGTGGCATCTTGCAAGTGATAGACTCACTCCTATACCACTAACAATGTACTGTGGTCATGGCTTTTTTTTTTAAACCATTGTTATGTGGCTAAAACCGTACACGCGCATGTGATCCCAATGAAAGAAAATTTGTGGGCTAGACTGACACAATAAAGTATTTGAATTTGAATTGAATTTGAATTCCTGCCGTGAAATACAAAACCACTCATACCCAATTTTCTCCTCACGTGATTTGTTGATCAAAAACACTCGTAAACAGTGTGTGTGTATAGTGACTTTGTATCAGGTCTTTCTCACTGGCAGTAGAGTAATGGGTTTTGTCTTTCAATTTTAAATGCGTCGCAGCACTCACGATGTGTTGATGTGTGGAGTGGAAACTTTTCTCCACACTTGTCAGAAGATGAAACAGAAAAACAAAATTCTTTTTCTCTATACAACTACTCACTGGGCGAGTCCTATTTATTTAGGAATAACCTGGTGCTCCATATTTGGAGAAAAACCTATATTACACTCACACTTCACCCAGCCACCCACCCCACTCCCACAAAGCCACCAACCTCGCACACACAAACATATCAGGCCAAATTATTCCGTTCTGTATCGATAGTTCTAAATCAGGGTAAATTACGTACGTAATTACGTTACGGTCCAGAATTTCTAATATCCCGTTATCACAGTTGGCGTTCCTGAGAAATTGCGACTACACAATTTTCAGTGTAGCCGATTCACTCCAGGTAATATTATATGTGGGCTAAATGTGCAAAACAAACTGCGTCATTGTGTCAACGCTTCAAATTTATGTCACTAAGTCACTAGAGCAAATTTTAAATGTAAGACAAACATTGAGTGTGTGGGGCTTTGTAGGGTGGGGGGGTGGGGTGTATATGTGTGTGTGTGTGTGTGGGTAAAGGGTGGGTGGTGGGGTGGCGTGTACAGGATGTGGGGGGGGGGGGGGTGTTGCCCAACTGTTTTAAGTCTATCGATACGGCATTATTGATTTAGGTGTCGCAGTGCTCTCTATATTTCATCTCTCTCAAGAAGCGGTCTTTTTACTTTGTATGTACCAACACAGTCAACAGAATGAGAGAGAAGCGTACCCAGGAGACCAGGACACTGCCAGGCATCAGGGGACTGCACTGCGTTCATGGACAAGAGCCCTACCTTGTCAGCCACCGCAAACGCAGTTGCTTCTGCCACCCCTGCATCCATCAAGAGGGGATTTGTGAGAATGCCGAGTTCACGGGGAGTGGAAGGAGTTTAGAATGAAGAGCCATAGGCGAGCAAGGACTTATGGTAAGCATGTTGCTGGATCTTTATAATTTGTACCACTGTTTTGACCACTAATGCGGTGCTCATTGGAATATAATATTGTGATTAAAATTTATCAGCATTAGATTTCTTTTTTTTAACAAAACAGTTGATGCTGCCAACCCTGCATCCCCTGTAGTTGATGCTGCCAACCCTGCCTGCCCTGTGGCTGATGCTGCCAACACTGCCCCCCCCCCCCCCCCCCCCGTGGTGGATGCTGCCAACCCTGGCCCCCGTCGCTGACGCTGCCACCCCTGGTGCTGATGTAGCTGACCATGCTACTATACCCCGGACACCGAGTATGTAATTTACACAACTTTAATTTACTGTAAAGCCCAGCATCTTAAATAATATGAATATTGTTGGCGTTTTTTTTCAATATCTTTTTTTTTTGTTTCTGAGTGGGAATTAAAATTGCTATTGTTAATTGTTTCTGTTACAGAATCTCTGCGAAGCTTGGGGATTTTGTCCTGGCCACAGTGCACGGTAAAAGTTGCAGCAAGCAGTTTGTTGGATGCGTTAAGTACAATTTACCAAAAGTCTTTAAAGCTATATTCTTGGATAATTTTAATATGGTTAAAGAAACTTGTGGGTTCGTAAACACATGCAATATCCAGTCACTTTTTTCTCCTTACAGGTGAGCAGCCTCAGACCTGACCTGGGTGGAGTAGAAGTTTCTTTCCTTAAGAAACAGGGAATTTCTTTCCACTTCCCCAGCATCCCAGATGAGGCGCTTGTGCTGAGAAGTGACATCTGTCAAGTTCTTGAAGCCAAATTAGACTGACGCGGACATTATTTTTTTTACATTTTGAGTATTTTGCCATAGTGCAACATAATTAAAAAGAAAAATAAACAGATTGTTTGTGTGTGTGTTTGCTTGACACTTTTATTTCATCTCACCTACTATTGTATTTGTCTTTTTTCGCTTTGCCCTCATTTTTGGTAGTTTTCATGCACTGGTGACGCGCATCATGCAGGTTACCATTTTCAGGTTATTGCTTAAATTTCATAACAGAATAAAATTAATTTTATTCTATTGTATTTCATTTGTCTTCATGTACAAAACATGTTACTAGTGTCTTTTACTGATTTTAAGAAAAATCAATTTTACAGTAAAACAAATTAAAGGAGTGGTAACCTGCACATGGCATCACACAATTTCTTGCCTCATCTATTTTGAGTCTCACAAATTTCCTCTTAAAATTATTCATATGGGTAGTAATAAGAGTTATTTAATTATGGTATTAGTTGTTTTGCAACAAAAGTTATTTCAACTGGTCATTATAATGGTTTTGTGTCATGACATCATGCAGGTTACCAGCATGGGGGTCTCCTATTGGAAATGAAGTTTGCGTCCAAAGAGTCAATGTTGCTGATTTATCGTTTTCATATTCAGATAGGTATTGCAGTTACCTTTAAAATGGAACTAGTCTTAGGTTTGTATGAATATTTTTTTAAAAATAGGTCTGTTTCCACTTTTTTCTTACGAGCACTGGAAAAACACTCTGCTACAAACGAGTACAGATGTATGAACAACACAATTACACGTTCAATTACCGCATATATGGCGTATGGCTCCTACGACATGATGAAGCAATGGAACAAGTCAATATTTCCTTTGATATGACCTCGGCCCTTGCCTAGCCTCCCTAATCCAACCCCGTTGTCCTTAACGATCAGCCAGAGAGTCATAACCCGAGTAGGCCCACGATGGCCACAGCAGCACTGCCGTGCGTGGGCCCACTGAGGCCATTGTGGGGCCGAAGACCTTGGCTTACTGGGAACTGATGTTAACCCTCTTGGCACTGTTTACTGTTTAAGATCTTGAGAAAGATGGTATACCAAACAGACAGAACGCTGTCAGGGTCAGATTTACTAAAATCTTCATCAAAAGGTGCGCTGTTAAGATCAAACAGAAACTCGCTTTCATAAAAGTTTTAATGAAAGCGAGTTTCTGTTTGATCTTAACAGCGCACCTTTTGATGAAAATCTGACCCTGACAGCGCTCTGTCTGTTTGGTATACCATCTTTCTTAAGATCTTAAATAAACATGCGCCCCTGTGGAGGAGACGCATCAAACATGCATTGCTCCCGCCGTGGCTTACTCAAGACATCATTCAAGCCATGAGAGTGAGAGATGATCTGAGACAGCAGAAGCGCTTCACTGAATTTAAGCGTGAGCGTAATCGCGTAAAATCTCTTGTGCAACAGGCTAAAAAATCTTTCATTGATCGCTTGATTAAACAAGACAAAGACGTGTCCACGCTCTGGTGAGCTATGGCCGTAGTGACCGAAGGCAAGTGTAATGCCTTTAATCCCTTTTGATCTGACTGCAGACATGTTTAACGACCATTTCCTCTCAGTTGCTGAGTCTCTTGTCCCTTCAGAAGCAAGTTCTCAGCCCTACTCTTGCTCAGACAGACTAGTTGACTTTTGTAGAACGTGAACTGCAGGATCTGATCCTTTCGTGATTCCACCACTGGCAGTGCACGAAGTCGGTAGGGCAATTAGTTCAATGAAGAATAAGAAATCGTCTGGGCCAGATGAAATCAGCCCCAAAATACTTAAATTAGCTATTCCTTCTGTTATTGAAACAATAACCTATATTTATAACTTGTGCATTGAAACGAATATTTTCCCAAAAGGAACTTAAAAAAGTCAAGGTTATACCCCTCCCGAAAACAAGAGATATGACTGATGTTAATAACTATCGCCCCATCTCATTATTGTCCATCCTTAGTAAACCACTTGAACGGCATATCCATAAACATCTCTTGGAATATTTAGAAAATCATGCATCAATCCATCCCCTTCAGTCAGGATTTAGACCAAAGCACAGCTGTCACACGGCCCTAGCACGTCTAACTGATGTGTGGCTACGCTCAATAAATCAGGGCAAATTTACTGGCGCTGTATTTATTGACTTAAGAAAAGCCTTTGATCTTGTGGACCATAAACTTCTACTTTCCAAGCTAAGTGTGTACCTCGGTAGTTCGTTTGGCAATAAATGCATTTCTTCTTCACATAACTACAGCCAGAAATCTCTTTACCACCATGGCACAACTCCATTTTTCGCCTCTATCTTAGCGACGGACAGCAGCGCGTCATGGTCAATGGATCATACTCCTCAAGCGGATTAGTAACAGGGGGAGTTCCACAGGGTTCAGTCCTAGGGCCTCTTCTGTTTTGCCTCTTTATAAATGACCTGCCGCTACATTTGACTAGCAACAAAATTTCATGTGATTTATTCACTGATGACGCCACAGTTCACACCTGGACAAGAGTATCGATTCTTTAAATGGCCGTTTGCAGCAGGGTTTGAGCGAAATTTCCACTTGGTGCGCAAATAATGAAATGATTTTAAATCCTTCTAAAACAGAATGCATGACGATAGCAACCCGTCAGAAGCACCAGCTCAAGCCACTTACACTCAGCCTGACTATCCATAATGACATCGTTACTCAGGTCACGGAACACCGATTACTTGGTGTAATTGTTGATGACCAGATGAAGTGGCAATCGCACATAAATGCTGTATGTAAAACTGTTGCCAGAAATGTTTTTATGCTTTCAAAGTTGAAGTACTTTATCGATGTTGATGCCCGCAAGTTATTTTACAATGCACATGTCAAATCCCAGATCGATTATGCATCCACGATATGGGATGGCAGTGGTGACATACACTTGAAGAGGTTTAACTCCTTGTATCGGAGAGCAGCGAAACATATCCTGCCTGATTCAGCCCTGACAACTGACGAAAGACTTGAAAATGCTACCTCTTAGCAAGCATCACCTCTTAAACAAGGGTGTGGCTATGTATAAAATCTGGAATGAGATTCACCCAGATATCTTTGTAAGCTCTTTACCAAGGTAAGTTCAGGTTATTCTACTTCAAGACGAAACTTTATCAGGGTTCATACAGACCTTCAAGGAAAAAATTTAGGGCCTTTTAGGGCCTGTTTTAAGAAAAAAAAATTAGGGCCTTTTAGGGCCTGTTTTAACATCTAAAAATATAAACAAAATAGGGCTATCACGACACACTAAGTAAAAATACTGAATAACATTTGGTCAAGAGTATGACTGGGTGTCCAAATGGTGTGACAAGCACCCTGCATTTTCAAAAGCAAAATAATTTTAATATTTCATATAAATCTGATGTACCTTTGCATACATAAACATGGACACTAAGTAAATTTTTTATGTTATTTGCAGTTTGGTTGTTATTGAACTTTGAAGTTTAAAGTTTGAACGTAACATTTACAATGTCACACATTTAACAATTCACAACAAGCACAAGCTGTAAGCAATTTTTTGCATTTGTATGTTTCAAAGTATGTTCTCCATCCAGAATATATGGTATGTCTATAAATAAAGTGTGTTAGTGGAAAATGCAACCTTTTATGCCATAAAAACTGTTTGAACATAACTTTACACCATAATTTCCAAAAGCCACTAATTTTAAATTCTACTTGGAGAACTAATTTTAAAATGTTATGCTAAATGCACAGAAACAAGTCTCTAATTTAATTTAAGTGCAAAAGCCAATTTAAAAAATATTGAAAAGAAAATAATACATATCTATAAAATTTGCTGGACTGCTTGAACATAACAATTTACACCCACAATTTGGACGCATACTGTAAACTTCGTAAAGGGTTTCTTTCATCTATCACCCAATGCATCCTCTTCAAAACCTTGATATAAATCACTACACCAGTTGCCTTCAGCAAAAACAACAGATTAGTAGAGATAAATAAGTGCCTAGACTGTTTGAACATAAGTCAACATTTACACCATTCTGAGTATAAATCTTCAAAACTGGATCATTTGATTTTCCATGTAAGAACCACAAACCTTTCATTATAAAAACAAAGTACATACTCTACAAAATAACATAAGTTTTAATAATTTACCATTTGTCAGAATGTGTCATACATGATTTCTGCTGACAAAATTTACAACACATGTTATGTTCAAGCAGGGTCTTATATTAGGGTTAATTATGCAAAAGCAACTCACTCTAGAAAATCACCAACTCAATGGTAATTTAGGCCAACACTGCAAACATCTTGTGACAGTAACAGTGCTTTTTCATAGTGCAGCATGCTATTGAAAATCCGAGTTCCATGGAGCATGTGTAAAATGTGTCACGTTTTGTTCTCAAGTTATAATTCGGATTTGGTCAAAAAAACTGTGATAATGTCCCAAATTTTTCTGTGGTCACCCAAAAATCATATATCACTGGAAACCTTATCCATTTCCCTACAACATGATGTATGCCTTAGTTTGATCTGACCACTTCTGATAATTTTGTAGCAGGTTTTGTGAGGGAGGGTGTAGATTTTACCACTAGACACCCAGTCTAACTCTTGACCATTTACCAAATGGTGTTCATAGACATTTCTTCTCCAATACAAATCCTTATCCAGCAAGTACTTAATCACATTCTCAGTTTCTGGTATGTCTCAAGTAAATTGTCCTAGTCATTACAAAAGCATAAATTTCTTACACTGGCTTACATTGTTCTTGCAGCACAGTCAAGGTACATGGAAATCTTAAACTTCTCAATCACAAGACGAAGAAGAAAACGCATGCTTTGTCTGCCTTGTCCTTGGTCTATAGTCAAACACTTTTTCAGGTTGAGGGGAGAGAACACTACACTGAATCAGCATACACTCGATATGGAGTTACTTCCCTTGACCGACTAAACTTCGAGATTGATTGATTGATTGTACATTGCTTAACGTCCCGACAGCAACAAGGCTTTCTCAGGACGTGCCTGCACAAAAAAACCTAAACAGAAAATAGAATGTATGTCGCCAGCCGGTCAAATATAAATAAACCTAACACATGGGCCTAAACAAAGCTAAGACCATTTAGCAACACACATCCAATATCAAGAGCTACAGGCAGTGCAGACAGTAGGGAGAGTTTTAAAAAGGCAAATACAGGTGAATGGACAAAGGGTAGACAGAAACACATGCCCCAGAATAGAGAGATAAACCCACCCTGTGGGGCTGACCAGGGTGACCCTGGGAACTAAAAAATACCTAACCCCACCCAAGTCCCCCAGGGCAGACCCGGGTGGGGCAACTTCGAGATTGATCGGCAATATCAATGGGTTTGATTTTCGCAACCGATTTTCCTTTTTGATTGTTTTCTCCCAATTTTTTATTCTGTTGAAAAACTTTTATTTCTCTCAGGTTTTTACGTTTTTAGGGCCTCCAGCCATCCGTTTACATTTTTAGGGCCTTTTAGGGGCCCCTAATTTTTGTCTTAAAATATTAGGGCCTTTTAGGGCCCTGTGCAAACCCTGTTTATTACACCTTGCCCCAGGATAGATCTATTTAAAACCAGTGTATCTTTCTCAGGCTCATCTTTTTGGAACAAACTGCCTACATGTATAACACGCGCTAGCTCCCTCTCCTCTTTCATCCCCCACCCGGGTCTGCCCTGGGGGACTTGGGTGGGGTTAGGTATTTTTTAGTTCCCAGGGTCACCCTGGTCAGCCCCACAGGGTGGGTTTTTCTCTCTATTCTGGGGCGTGTGTTTCTGTCTACCCTTTGTCCATTCACCTGTATTTGCCTTTTTAAAACTCTCCCTACTGTCTGCACTGCCTGTAGCTCTTGATATTGGATGTGTGTTGCTAAATGGTCTTAGCTTTATTTATGCCCCATGTTGTAGGTTTATTTAATGTATTTGACCGGCTGGCGACATACATTCAATTTTCTGTTTAGTTTTTTTTCACAAGCAGTGCAGGCACGTCCTGAGAAAGCCTTGTTGCTGTCGGGACGTTAAGCAATGTACAATCAATCAATCAATCTCTCCTCTTTCAAGGAATGCCTCCTCAAGTACTTGTCTGCTGATATATAATCTACCACAAGTATCCGTATCAAACATGTGCTGATCGTATAATCAGTGCATGCTGCCGTATGGTTTGTCCATACTAATAATAATTGCCTAATTACATAATTCAAGTTTTTAGTATAATCAAAATATTTTTTGCGGTCTGAAGTGAATTTTCACTATGATCCAAATGATTTGCTTTGTATATAGGTCAAGTTATCATTAGCGCGTGTCTGTGTGTGCGCACAAGCGTGTATGTGTGTGCGTGCGTTGCGTGTACTTTCTGTTTTTCGTTTGTATGACCGAATGAATGAATGAATTTTGTTTAATGTATCTTCATGTTTCATGTCTCCTAATTTTTCTTTGTGTAATTTGGTACTATTAGTATTACAATTATTATCCTGTGTTTGTAGAGTAGCAACGGCAAGTATGAAAAATGGCACACGTGCTAATTACTTCATCCGTTGAGAAATAAAGTTTTATTTCATTCATTTCATTTCATTACTGTGAACGGTACACTGGGGGCTGCAAGCACAAGCAGTTAAGATGCTGAAATCTGGCATATAATAAAGGTTAACTCCTGCTCTGTTGGCAAGCTGGGCTGAGACTACAGGTAAATACAGGTAAATCACTTTGAATGGTGGTTCTCTGCACAAACAAGAGAAAGGTACAGCTATTGTTTCACCACGGTCATCACTTCTCCGCATCTGATGAACTGGAGTTGGATGAAGAAGACGATGCACCAGGCTGAAACAGACGAGATAACCAAGAATGCTCATAACCGATACCATACATGTGTAGGGCTGAAAAAGACAAGAATGATAATGGATGCATGCTCACCATTGTTACTGAAATTGGCACATCATACAAAGAAGACTTTCTATGAAAGAGGGAACGGTCATAAAAAGGTCAGTCTGTTGGACAGCACCCTTGTTTGCTTTGTGTGTGCTGGTGTGTGTGTGTGGGTCCTGACCTGTATGAACCGCATGGATTTAAATAAATGTATGCCTCTTGCATCATAACATCCACTATCTCACTCCACGTATGCACGCACACAAGTGTTACGATTGTGGTTGTGTTGTTTTTTTGGGAGCGTGCATGCATAAATCGTAGGAAACGATCCAATATTTGAGCTATGATTACGAATCACATACTTTTTCAGTAAGTTTCACTTTCGTTCACACGTAGTGCGGAATTGATTATCTTTTGACACACGGAGTTGAGTCACGAAGAGTCTAGAAACAGCTCGAGTATTCATCACTGTTTACTGCGCGCATGAAGTTTAGCGATTAGTATTGTGTTAGTCGTGTACCTTCTAGAGAATGCGGGCAAGGTCGTGACCTGTCTGGCCTACTTTTGTGTGATGTTGTAACGCGCGGGGATTTCACAACATAGGGGCTGGAAATAGCAGCCAGAGTTTTCTAGACTATTCTGGTGTAATGTTTATCATTGCCGGATATTTAGGAGTTTTAGTTGCATATTTTGTTCTGATTGGTTGTGTTGTACGAATTTCGATTTTTCTTGAAAGCATTTCACTATAAAAGGATTGTGCTAGGAAGCACCTGGGTACATTGTTCAGTTGTAGAATTGCGATGTAACAGCGTCGGTACATTGTTCAGTTGTATAATTGCAGTGTATTGACATTGAGAGAGCGCTACGCAAGATGTCGTGCTTCATTGTCAGTGACGGAGTTATGCAGTGAATGGTGATGTACATTGTATGAGAGACGCATTGTGTCAAAGTGTAAACATTTTGCTGAGAAGACATTTATCATTGTTGGTGAATTTGTGAATGCATTTCGTGGAGATCGCATCGCTGTAATAAAATATTGTTGGAACTGTTACTCCAGTATTGTCAACAACCTTAACCCATTCTACCCCAGACACACCACAGGAAGATAAGGATCGACCGTGATAGTTCAAGGGTGATGCCAGAATAGCTTGGTGCCTAAGGGCGCCAAGCTATTCTGGCATCACCCTTGAACTATCATGGTCGATCTGTGTCCTGCCACGTGTGACGGGTTGCAGCTGAATGAAGTTTCTTTAAAAGAACCTTACGTGCGTGCCGTCTGGTGTGATATACTACTACGACCATGATCAACCACGTCACAACAAGCATTATAATAATAATAATGAGTACTTGTGTAGTGCCTAACCTCAGATTAGAGCTCTAGGCGCTTAACAAAAACTAATTGTACAAAAATAATTACAAAAATGCAATTTACAAAAAGTACAAAAACAAAATACAATGCCTCTGTAAACAAGCTATAAAGTCATCATTCAAAAGTGCTACGCTTATGGACTCATACTCGCATTCACACCCACACCCACACACACACTACTTCTAACATAGAGATGACTTTAACATGACAGGTGTAGCAGACAGAAAAAATATGGGTCTTTAGGGCTCGCTTGAATGCCTCTCTCGAATCCACATGCCTCAGTTCGCGTGGGAGGTCATTCTAAACAACTGGGCTCTGGTATCTGAACGACCTCTCATTATACATAATGGTGACCATGGGCTTTTGACTGGGGTGCAGCATTGCACCACCAATTAGTTCGCACCCCCACCCGGGTCTGCCCTGGGGGACTTGGGTGGGGTTAGGTATTTTTTAGTTCCCAGGGTCACCCTGGTCAGCCCCACAGGGTGGGTTTTTCTCTCTATTCTGGGGCATGTGTTTCTGTCTACCCTTTGTCCATTCACCTGTATTTGCCTTTTTAAAACTCTCCCTACTGTCTGCACTGCCTGTAGCTCTTGATATTGGATGTGTGTTGCTAAATGGTCTTAGCTTTATTTAGGCCCCATGTGTTAGGTTTATTTAATGTATTTGACCGGCTGGCAACATACATTCAATGTTCTGTTTATTTTCTTTTTTCACAAGCAGTGCAGGCACGTCCTGAGAAAGCCTTGTTGCTGTCGGGACGTTAAGCAATGTACAATCAATCAATCAACCAATTAGTTCGCATACAAAGAAAGCAAAAGGTCCTTGGGCTGAAGTTGACCATCATGGCCTGCACATTGAACTGCATGGGCCAACATCCCATGTCTCGTCACTGCCGCACGTGTGGCATAATAATAATAATAATTACGGTATTTATAATGCGCTTATCTTATAATAATTATAACTCTAAGCGCACACTCACAACTCGCGCACGCATGCGCACGCTTTAGACAATGATTCACGTACCACAAACAGTAAAATACATTACGACGGTCAGCTTGGGGTGGGAAGTGTGGTGATATAGTGCTAAAACTGTTGAAAGAGGTGAGTTTTGAGGGCGGACTGGAAGGAGGAGAGAGAGTGTTTCTGACGGAGAGAGAGTGGGAGAGTGTTCCAGGTGGATGGACCGTAGACGGAGAAGGAGCGGGGGCAGAAAGTGTTAAGTTTGGTGCGAGGGATGTGGAGACGGAGAGGGTCGGAGGCAGAGCGGAGGGAGCGGGAAGGTGTGTAGGGGTGAAGTAAGTTGGAGAGATAGGCAGGAGCGCAGTTGTTCAGGGATTTGTAGCAGAGAAACAGAACTTTGTATTGGATGCGTTGGGGGATGGGGAGCCAGTGAAAAAGTTTGAGCAGGGGTGTGATGTGGTCGGATTTTTTCTTTCTGAGGACGAGGCGGGCAGCATTGTTCTGGACGCGTTGGAGAGTGAAGATGGTGGAGTGAGGGAGACCGGAAAGGAGAGAGTTGCAATAGTCGATGCGAGATAAGATGAGAGAGACAGCAAGTTTGGTGGCAGCTTCGGTAGTGAGGTATTTTCTGATCTGACTGATGCGGCGGAGGTGGAAATAGCATGCCTGGGTCGTGGCGGAGACGAAGCTGGTCATGGACAGAGAGAAATCGAGGATGACGCCGAGGTTCTTGGCCGAGTCAGAGAGGGAGATGGGGGTGCTATCGAGTTGAAGGTGGAGAGAGGGAGGGAGCTGGGAGAGTTTTTGGCGAGTGCCTACCAGCATGGCTTCCGTTTTGTCGTCGTTCAGTTTCAGCTTGTTTGCTGTCATCCAGTTTTTCACGTCTTCGTAGCAGTCAGCCGTGCGAGTCAGTAGTGACTGAGTGTTGTCGAGTTTGTCTTTGTCTTGCAGTTGTGAGTCGTCAGCGTAGAGGTGGTGGTGTATGCAGTGAGACTGGATGATGTTGGACAGAGGAGAGGTGTAGAGTGTGAAAAGGACCGGGCCCAGGACGGATCCCTGTGGAACTCTGCAGGAGAGCGTTACCGGGTTGGAAGAGACGCCGTTGATGGTGACGGACTGCTGTCTGTCAGAGAGGTAGGAGAGAAACCAGGAGTGAGCAGAGTCAGTGATGCCGAAGGAGTGGTGGAGTCGGTGGAGGAGGATAGAGTGGTCAATAGTGTCAAAGGCGGCAGAGAGTAGTGTAAGAAGGGAGATGTTGCCAGAGTCAGTGGAGAGAAGCAGTTCGTTTAAGATATGTAGAAGGGCTGTTTCAGTGCTGTGATGTTTGCGATAAGCAGACTGGAATGGACTGAGGAGGTTGTTGTCGGTGAGATGGAGGTTGAGCTGGTTGAGAACAACCTTCTCAAGAAGCTTGGACAGGAAAGAGAGATTGGAGACTGGGCGGTAGTTCTTGAGTTCGTTTGGGTCGAGGTTGTGTTTTTTGAGGAGAGGACGGACGATGGCGGACTTGAAGATATCGGGGACGGAGCCGTTTTCTAGAGATGCGTTGATGATGTCGGTAATGAAGGGTAGAAGTTTTGGAAGGCCATCACGGTAGAGAGAAGCTGGGAGGGGGTCAAGTTCGCAGGTTTTGAAGGGCATGGACTTTATGGTCTTGAGGACTTCATCCTGAGAGACGGTGCGGAAGGACGAGAGGGGAGTGCCGGAAAAGGTGGGGTCGGGAGGGCAAGGCGGAGGAGGCAGGGTGTCGAGTGTGTCGCGCAGATTTTGGATTTTGTCCGAAAAATAGGTAGAGAAAGCAGACGGGAGTTCTTCTTTGCTGTGTGTGTTGGGGAGAGGAGAGTCTTTAGAAGTGCCTAGGAGTGTGTTCATGGTGGCGTAGAGGGTTTTGGAAGAGGTGGATTCCAGGATTTGGTTTTGAAGGTGTTTGCGTTTAGATTCGGAAATCATTTTGCAGACTTTGGATCTGGTTGTTTGGAAGATCTGTCTGTGAACGGTGAGGTCAGATGAGCGCCAGAGGCGTTCCGCTTGTCGGCGCTCGCGCTTGGCCTCAGCTATGTCATCAGTGAGCCAGGGGGAGGGGAGTCGGTTGGGTGGCGCTTTGAATGAGTGAATATCTGTTTTGTGAGAAGATAACGAAGCCTGTTTAGTTTTGCGCGTGCGTAAGCGTGACCATAATTATCCGCCTCACCCTTAAGAAACTCCACTGGCTGCCCGTACAAAAAGGCATTCTGTATAAACTGTCCTGCATGTGCTTCAACCCTATCAGCCTGACTTCTCCTGGCTATATCTTCATATCTCTCTCTTGGCTTGACTTCGCGAACGAAGATTTTATAGGAGTTGCCCACGACGTCTGCAGGCTTGTTCGTGGCTGCGGAGGCCAATCCGGGACAGGCAGGTTCGACCGCAGTGGCTGCAGGGGGAGGTATGGCCAGGGTTCTGAGTTGCGGCATCTCTGTTTTTTCTCCTGAGCCGCTTGTCCTTAAGGCTAGCTCTGCTAGAGTCCTCAAAGGAGACAGCTGCCTTGTAAATGGTGGAGCGCCAGGTGTCACGGTCCGCAGCAAGCGAAGACCACTGGTGGTGGTCGATTTGGCAGGCACTAAGTGACTTTTTGAGACAGTCTTTGTATCTTTCCTTTGGTGCCCCTCTGTCACGGTGTCCAGTAGCAAGCTCGCCGAACAGGGTGATCTTTGGTAGGCGATGATCCTCCATCCTGGAGACATGCCCCGCCCAGCGGAGCTGTGTCCGCAGCAGCAAAGCCTCGATGCTCACAGTTTCAGCCTGTTCAAGGACCTCGATGTTGGTGACATAGTCACTCCAGTGAATGCCCAGGATGGTGCGCAGGCAGCGCTGGTGGAAGCGTTCAAGGAGTCGTAGTTGGCTGCGGTAGAGGGCCCAGGACTCGGAACCATACAGCAGGGTGGTGAGGACCACAGCTCTGTACACGCTGATCTTGGTGCCTGTTTTCAGCTGTTGATTGTGCCACACCCGCTTGAAAAGTCGCCCGAAAGCGCTGTTCGCTTTTGCCAGCCTGCTGTCAAGCTCCTTGTCCAGCTTGGCGTCCGACGTGATAATGCAGCCAAGGTAAGTAAACTGGTGCACTGACTTTAGTTCAGACTCGCCAATGGTGATGTGAGGAGGGCGATACACTGTCTTGGGTGCCGGCTGATGGAGGACCTCTGTCTTTTTCAGACTGACCTCGAGTCCAAAGAGCTGGGCAGCGTCTGCGAAGCAGGACGTGATGCGCTGCAGGGCTCTCTCGGTGTGTGCAACGAGGGCAGCGTCATCAGCAAAAAGCAGCTCACGAATCAGTTGGTCTAGGGTTTTCGTGTGGGCCTGCAGTCGTCTGAGGTTGAACAGGCTGCCATCGAGACGATACCTGATGTACACTGCATCGTCATCATCGAGGTCCACTGTGGCCTGCTTCAACATCATGCTAAAAAAGATGGTGAAGAGGGTCGGTGCCAGCACGCAGCCCTGCTTTACGCCGTTGAGAATAGGGAATGGTTCTGAGAGGTCATTGTTGAGTCTGATCTGGCCTTGCTGGTCCTCGTGTAGCTGGACAATCATGCTGAGGAACTTTGGGGGACAGCCAAGTCGCTACAGGATCTGCCACATGCCTTGCCTGCTCACAGTGTCGAACGCTTTTGTTAGGTCAACAAACGTTACGTACAGCCCTCTGTTCTGCTCGCGGCACTTCTCCTGAAGCTGTCTCAGCACAAAGACCATATTGGTGGTGCTCCTGTTTGCTCTGAAGCCACACTGGCCCTCTGGGAGGTGGTCTTCAGCGATGGCAGGTACCAGCCGATTCAGGAGCAGCCTTGCAAGAATTTTCCCAGCAATGGACAGAAAGGCAATTCCCCGATAGTTGGAACAGTCAGACTTCTCGCCTTTGTTCTTGTACAGGGTGATAACGACAGCATCACGGAGATCTTTTGGTAGTGTTCCTTCCTCCCAGCAGCAGAGAAAGAGGTCATGGAGCTTGTTGTGCAGTGCTGTGCCTCCATGTTTCCAGATCTCTGGCGGTATTCCATCAATGCCTGCTGCTTTGCCACTTTTGAGTTGGTGGATGGCTGTGAGGGTCTCTTCAGCGGTGGGCGGTTCGTCCAATTCAACCTTTACTGGGAGTTGTGGGATTTGTAGGACGACTGCTTCTTGAACAGTGCGCTCAGCGCTAAAGAGGCTCTGAAAGTACTCTGACCAGCGGTTCAAGATGGAGGTATTATCTGTGAGGAGTGCCTGGCCATTCGCGCTTCGCAGGGGACTTTGTACCAGGTGCCTGGGGCCATACACTGCTTTCAGTGCTTCGTAGAAGCCCCTGTAGTCACCATTGTCAGCGCAAAGCTGGGTCCTCTGTGCAAGTCTGGTCCACCACTCATTCTGGAGATCTCTGATTGATTGATTGTACATTGCTTAACGTCCCGACAGCAACAAGGCTTTCTCAGGACGTGCCTGCACTGCTTGTGAAAAAAAAAAAACAGAACATTGAATGTATGTCGCCAGCCGGTCAAATACGTTAAATAAACCTAACACATGGGGCCTAAATAAAGCTAAGACCATTTAGCAACACACATCCAATATCAAGAGCTACAGGCAGTGCAGACAGTAGGGAGAGTTTTTAAAAGGCAAATACAGGTGAATGGACAAAGGGTAGACAGAAACACATGCCCCAGAATAGAGAGAAAAACCCACCCTGTGGGGCTGACCAGGGTGACCCTGAGAACTAAAAAATACCTAACCCCACCCAAGTCCCCCAGGGCAGACCCGGGTGGGGTTGGAGATCTCTGAGCTTGCGCTGGAGACTGCTGCAGACGAGGCGGAAGGCAGACTTCTTCACAGGGCAGGAAGGCTGGGCTGGGTGGGCCCGATGGGCGGCTCTTTTTTTTTGCTAGGTGTTCCTGGATCTCAACATCGTTTTCGTCAAACCAGTTAGTTAGTTAGTTAGTTATTTGGGTTTAACGCCGAGCAGGCGACTAAGGCCATCTCACGGCGGGATGGGTAAAAATCTGGTCAGCCAGACTAAAAGCAAGGTCTTAAGACAAGATGTAAATATAGATTAAAAATCTCAGGCTAAAATGTCGCACGTCTCTAAAAGAAATGTCTACAGACTCTCAAAAAGGGCAAATAAAAAAGATTCACATAGTCTATGAATGCTCAAATCTTGTGAAAAATATTGCATGCTCACAAGAAATTGAAGATTTTGTCTGGGGGAACATCCTGGAACAAAACCTTCAAGGAGTCTGCTGTAAAGTGTTTATAGAAATGTCTACAGACTCTCAAAAAGGGCAAATAAAAAAGATTCACATAGTCTATGAATGCTCAAATCTTGTTAAAAATATTGCATGCTCGCAAGAAATTGAAGATTTTGTCTGGGGGAACATCCTGGAACAAAACCTTCAAGGAGTCTGCTGTAAAGTGTTTATATCTGGTGTCAATTAGGTCAGCACAATACAGCAAAAAGTGTCGAACAGAAAACTGCTCATCACAGGCAAAACACCATGGACGCTCATCCTGTTTAAGTAAGTAAGAGTGCGAAACATACGTGTGCCCGATGTGGAGCCGAGCAAGGACAGTCTCCTCACGGCGGCTGCCGCAGCGGAAAGGTAGACCGTCAGACAACTTAGGAAGAGCTTCATGAAGCTTGTTCCCTTCCTCTTTGTCCCACTCGGACTGCCACTCGCGGGCTATGTACGCACTAATAACAGGTTTAAAATCACTATAGACAGTCTGTGTGTCAGGGACAGGGTCACTGCGGGCACTGTTGGCAGCAGAATCTGCGATTCTGTTGCCTTCGATGCCCACATGGCCTGGGACCCAAATAAAAATGATGTCATAATATTCCTTCATCAAGTCCGCGTAGAGCTCTCTAATCTGCACCAGCAGTGGATGGTCTGTTCCCGCGCCCTGAAGGGCCTGCAGGGCAGAAAGAGAGTCAGACAGAATCAGGAAGTTCCTTTCCCGAGACTGATAGGCATGCTTGAGTGCTAGCAGAATGGCCTGCAGTTCCGCACTAAATACAGAGGAATGGTCAGGGAGACGGAGCTTAAATGGGCGTCTAGGATGGCGAGAGGACACTGCAGCCGCAGCCACTCTTCCATCCTCAGACTTGGACCCATCCATATAAAGACAATAGCCAGGAAAAATTGAAAGGAGTTCATTGAGGCTCTGTTGGTATATGGCTGGTGGAGTACAGTCCTTCTTGTGGGCAGTCAAGTCCAGCAAGATGTCAGGAACTGGTAGTAGCCAGGGTGGAGTGATTTGTTGCAGAGATTCCGAAACTTTGTCCAGGTCCACTCCGGCCGCCTGCAGATGAGGTCGGACACGGAAGGAAAGTGGACGGACAGCTCCCGGATGGGCATCGTAAATCTCTGCAAACGACGGGTTAAAAACACAATCATAGGCAGGATTTTCTGGATGGGCCTTCAGCTTCAGAACGTAGCTGAGCATGAGGCGGATGCGGCGGAGCCTGAGAGAAGGCTCCCCTGCCTCTGCATACAGACTAGGAACTGGAGATGTCCTGAAGGCTCCCAGACATATGCGCAGACCTTTATGGTGAATTGTGTTCAGACGCTGCAGAACAGACTTGGAAGCCGAGCCATATACCACAGAGCCGTAATCCAGTTTGGACCGAACAAGGGCCCGGTACAGTCGAAGTAAGACGATGCGGTCCGCACCCCAGTCAGTACGACCAACGACACGAAGAATGTCGAGGGCCTTCCGACAAGAGGTTCTAAGGTAGTTAACATGGTTGCAGAAGGTCAATCTTTTGTCAAAGATGACCCCCAAAAACTTTGCCTCTTCGGCCACCTTAATTGGCACTCCAGCAATGCTCAGGCTAGGTTCTGGAAAAAATTTCGTCTGGTTAGTAAAATGCACACAGACTGTCTTGGAGGGCGAGAATCTGAATCCATTGAGAGACACCCACCCCTGGATTCGATCAACGCACAGCTGCAAGCGCCTCTCAAGGGACGCAAGTCCTCGACCTCGTGCACACAAAGCAAAGTCGTCCACAAACAAAGAGCATTCAGAATCATCCTTGATGGCCTTTACAATGTTATTTATTTTAATGCTAAATAAAACAGGAGATAGAATACTGCCCTGCGGGACACCCATCTCCTGTTCAAAGGAGTCGGAGAGGGTGGAGCCCACACGGACATGGAACGACCTGTTGGACAAAAAATTGTGAAGAAAAATGTATTTTTCTTTAAAATAAATTTTTTTGAAAAATACTTACCGATGGTATTACTTTTAGGAAAAGGTTCCTTGCTAGTCTAATTTTAGCCCAAAATTGTTGTGTACGAGTATGGTCATGATGGCATGTGAGGGGCGCCATAGCTACGGCGGTAGCCTCCCTTCCGGTTCAACCGCGCATGCGCTCAGCGCTTACCACTTCAGTCACTTTCTTTGCGGACCAGCGGCAAGCGGGGCAGGTGGGAGGGACCTTCGAGTAATACCATCGGTAAGTATTTTTCAAAAAAATTTATTTTAAAGAAAAATACATTTGTTTTCTCAAAACACATTACCGATGGTATTACTTTTAGGAAGAATCCCGAACAGGAGGCGGGTGCCGCTATAACGCCCCTACCCATGCCATCGAGGCGGCTAGAGCCGTCATCTCCAAGCAACCTCCCTCTAATTTTAGCAAAGAAACCAACGGCGCCTAGGGCGCCGGGAGGGAGTGTTGCGCCGTTCCAATGTCCACCACCACGAAGGTTCTGGCGCTGGGTGGAGGGGTCCCTCAGGTAGAACCTTGCGAGGGAAGACTCCGCTCGCTAACACAGCTGCCACAAGGCTAGACAGCACAGTAGCAGACGAAAGCTAGGCTTGCGGCCAAGTTCTGTTCTTGTGTGCCCTGAAATCATGTTTGCTGTATCAGGGGCGAGTTTCCGGCAGGAAGGTCATCAATGACCGAGGCCAGGAGGAGATGTCTGTGCTGAGGTGTCATTCTACCTGGGGAAGAGGGAAGGAGTAGGCGGGCGAGTCCCCTGCGTAGCGGCTTTGTTCCGGCGCAGGTGCCCTCATAACGCTCGTACCGGGTCCTGTAGCTGGACACGCGGGCGGCGCTTGGATCTGTAATGGTTGTACATACTGTGGAAGCTGCCGATGCAGGAGGACGTTTTTGTAGCAACTCTCGAGCCGAAAGTACGGCGGAACCGGACAGCGTGCACTAGTCGGGTCTGTGCCTGCTGCCGGTGTAGTAGAATGAGCCAGCGACCGAAGTCGTGATGAAGAGCGTTCTAACGTCTGGCAAGCACCACTAGTCGGGTCTGTGGTGATTACCAGAGTGTCTTTATGTCCAGAGAGGCGGGTCTGACTGAAACCTCAGGTCTCGTCTCTGTGACCGGACAGCGCGCACTAGTCGGGTCTGTGTTCGCTGCCGGCCCAGGAGGACGGGCTCGCGGCCTAAGCTGCGGTGTTGACTGTCCTCTCACCAGGTAATACCCACTAGTCGGGTCTGTGGTTCTTACCGGTGTTTGACCCTGTATCGTGCCGGTGTCAGAAGTCCACGACGGTAAAAGCCCCACAGCTGAGTCCATTGCTCTTCCAGCCCGGGGGCGCAGACTAGGCCCGGAAGTGACGTTGGCCGTCACCAGGTAAAGCCACTACGGGTCTCGCCGGTGAAAACGTAACTGTGTAAGTGGTGACCAAATAGAAGCAATCAAGAGGATCTGGTCTTTGCTAGGAAGGTCGGGTAAGGTAGCAGGTGAATAGAACCGACCGCCCGGGACTGCCACCAGGCGGAACGCGCCGAAGGGCGCGCACTCGCTGATCGTGGAGGCTGAGGTGAGGGCCAAAGAAGCAAGTCTTCCAAGTCACGTCCTGTAGTCTCGCCGGCTGGATCGGCTCGAAGCGGGTCGAGTAGAGCCAAGTGAGGGCAAGTCCCTCCGCTCCGGTCAGGCGCCGCCGAAAGCCGGAATTCCAAGTCGACTCCACCCCGGCAAGCGAGAGCATCCGCTAGGTCCCGAAACTGTCGTCTTGGAAGAGGATGGCAGCGTGGTCGGTCGGACCAGCCCTCAACCGCGCTGACCTCTATGAAGGTAGGCTGCTACTTGCTAGGCATCAACGCACGTCTGGAGTATGCTGCCATGATGTTCCCGGGACTGTGCCGTCGGTGTCACAAACGTCGCCTCCGTCCCTCGGATGTAAGCCACCATCCAGTGCAGCAGACGAACTGCGCCTCCGCGGAAGAGTGGTCCCTGCCAATCCCGTCCGACGGTCTGCGATGATCGCGCGCCTGTCCAGCCTCAGAGTACCTGGAAGACTGCTACATCCAGCTGTGACGCAGCGTGAATCGGCTGTGCCACGGTCCTTGTTAGCCTCCTTGTAGGTCTGCCGGGGGGGGGGGGGGGGGCCAGGAAGTTCACCACCGCGCGGAGCCCTGCGTGGTCGGCTCTCCCACTCGGCCGGCCGCGAGAAGCGTGCAGGGCGGTATCTCGAACCCTCAGATCGCAGTCTGTAGCCGCAGCGAAGCGCCGTTCCAATGTCCCCCTTGGCAGCGGAAGAGAAGTAGGATCACAAAGTTGAAGCCACCAGAGCCTCCCAGCGTCCTGAAGCGGAGACAGAAGCCGGCGACAAGGACCCGGCACCCGAACGGATGAGGAAGAGACTTGAAATGCTTGACTCGATGAGGGGACCTGCTTCGTCCAAGGCCCGAGGAGACTCCCTCTATCTCCAGGCAGCTGGCGGCGAATCCAAGACCTCCCGTAACTGCGAGCGTAGCGACGTGGAGTAGCTATCATCGCCCAGACACGGCGAACGAAGTCCTCTGGAGCCAAGCGGAATACGCTGTCTGTCTCGCCCGCAGGAGAACGGCAGTCTAACTCCTCCGAAGCCCAGGGAACCCGGGCGGCGGCGATCCAAGAAGGCGGACCCAGCACCTGGAAGGAACAGCGGAGTCTCAGAGGGCCGGTCCCACGAACTCGAACGGCGACGAAGATGCTTCGGAGCGCCCGACCTCCCATCGTAGCAACCCACTGGAACTGGGACGTCGTCTCCTGTTCCTCGTATCCCTGGTCTCTGAGTAGTGAGCATCGCGACCGAAGTCAGGCGAACTGCAAGATCGTGACCAATTGCCGGGAAGGGGTCCCACCGTGGGGTCGTCTCTCTGCACTGCATCTAGAGCGGGTTCTTGTCAGCCCGGCCGGCGAGGGCATGGCCCAACATCACTGAGCCGGGAACTTGTCGTGTGAAGTGCAGCGGTCCTGTAGCCCTTGCTGAAGCCGCAAGCCGTAGAAGTGCCGGTGAAACCCGCGACGGGAGATGGCGCCAACGCGGGTATAGCCCGGGCGAGGGCGCCCAATAATTATAATCAGAATACTAAATTAATTAATCAATGCTTATTGAAAGAGATTTATTTGATTGTAATTGCCCTTAAGTTATGGAACTAAATTGAACTACGAGTCAGAATACCACCCTGTTTTCTCATCTCCAATTTCTCAAAGCTAAAGTAATCGGTTCAGGGTTCTAGGATTATAGCCTTTCAAGGATAAGAGGCGTTGTGCCCCAGCGGTCTGGCGAACCGCCACGCCGCTGGGAATGCAACACTGTAACACCAGTGGCAAAAGGGTTAAAACGCCTAGTTGGAAGGACAAGGCTCTAGTTGCCGTACCGCAACAACTAACATACCCAAACGTGCGCGCTACCGCGCGATTCAAGCTCTCACCTAGACAAGCGTCACTAACCTGAGCCCGAGAAGCCGAGCAGTGGCTTATGCATGTCCTGTCTATGATTTGTCGCCTGGACCGGGACTGGAAGCGTCGAAGGTTCGGTTGCCGACGCCAGCCCGGCAGCATAATTGGTCTTAGCTATCCCAAGGAGGGGGGTTGCCAACTATCCTTCCGGTTGGCAAGTGCTCAAGATATGGTGTCTTGGTCGTCATGGTAAGGGTACCTTAGGAGGGCCCTCCGCGAAAGCGACCACCAGCTTACTGGACCGGGACGTCTAGGTCACTCCGCTGACTTGGGTCCCAGCTTGTTAACTGGCCGGCTCTGTCGAACTGTCGCTAGTCCACTCTGGCCTGCGGACTTGTGAGAACAGTGGAGAGGTCATCCTTCTCGAGGCCGCGTCCCGTGAGTGTAAGGGCCTCGCTGTCGTGCCGATGATCCGCCGACTGATCCAGGCCTGGGAGCGACGTATGGTCGGAAGCCGCCGCCAGGCCGGCGGAAGAATCATTGGTTTTAGGCCTCTAAGCCGAGTTTGTCAGCTAATCCTCCCGCTGACAAGAGCCCCGGAAAGTGTCTTGCTTTACTGGTCCGGGACAACAAGTCACTGACACTGCCTTGGGTCCCACCTGTTATTCTTGGGCGTCTCTGTCCGGAGCTCTCGTCTCCGCCCGGCGCCCTCTGATAGGAGCCATACGCTCTTTGTGGGGCAACAAGCCACTGCTTCCGACTTGGGTCCCACCTTGTTATCTTGGTCGCCTCTTGATGGGTGCGCCTAACTCCCCGATCTAACGAGTGGAAGTCGACTGGTCTCGAAGACTCACTGTTCGGGGTACTCGTCTCACCCTGGTCATAGGAAGTCCCCACCAGCGTACCGGCGCAGACTTGTATGGCGGCGAATAACGAAGAACCCCTCCGCAAGGGGAGGGGACTCCCAGTCCCGACTGCACGCAGCGCGTCTACTACCGCTCCCTGAAGACGGAAGTGTGCCCGGCAAGCGCGCTCGACTGAGTGAGGAACCGGAACTGGACTGTAGAGCTGCGTTCTTGCCGTAGGGGTGTAGCCAGAGCTGTCTTCTGAGGTCTGAACCTGCTACCGGCGAATGAGTTCTTTATCTCTCGTAGAATCTATCGCCGCAGCACTGCCCCTGTACCGGAACCCTTCGGGGAGATCTTGCCTGAAGCGCTGACCTCTTGCGATAAGAGCGACGAGGACGAAGCTCCATCTTTGTAAGCAGCCGCGTAAGTGTGAAGCCAGCTAAGGTGTTGCACCTGTTCCAGCGCCGAACTTGCCGTTGAAGCCGGCGGAACCGGGAAGAGTCCAGAGGCGGGACTGTAGAACTGCCGTGATGTACTTGTCAGATAACCCGTGCCGACGAAACGTCCGAACGGAACGTCCCCTAGTCTGTCTGCGTTAGCTACCGGTGTCGGAGAACGGGAACGCGACCGAAGTCGCGGCGTGACTGCAGTGTCGCCTGCCAGAACCACCAGTCGCCTGTGATACTGTAAGGTATCTCGTGTCGACGAAGTCGACCGAACCGGACAGCGTACACTAGTCGGGTCTGTGTAAGCTGCCGGTGTGGTAGAACTGTTCGCGACCGCCGTCGCAGCATAACTGTTCTAACGACTGGTAAGCACCACTAGTCGGGTCTGTGGTGATCACCAGCGTGTATACTTTCCTGAGAAGGGGGCTGCTTCGAAGCTTAGCTCTTGTATCTGCGACCGTACAGCGTGCACTAGTCGGGTCTGTGCCTGCTGCCGGTGCAGGAGGACGGGCTCGCAGCCTAAGCTGCGGCGTAGACTGTCCTCACACCAGGTAATACCCACTAGTCGGGTCTGTGGTTCTTACCGGTGTTTGACCCTTCGTCCATGCTGGTGTCGGCCGATTATGTCGGTAAGGCTGCATAGCTGAGTCCACTGCTCTACTATCCAGGGGCGTAGACCAGACACGGCAGCGCAGAAGTACAAGCGAACAGGCAGGCAACTCATGTCCGTCAATAGGCCACTGGCATCCGCCACATCTGAACAGGTGTATAAGTGCCAACTGCAAAACAAAGCATAGCATTGAACTGCAAGCGAACGTGCCCCCGCAGGCACGCAAAACGAAGTGTAACGAACAAAAAAGAGTTCACGGCGTATGCTGACGCACGGCGCTCTACCCTTTCCCCTGAGCGCCGGACGGAAGCAGTGACCGAGATTTTACCTTGCCATAAGCAAAAGAAAAGGCACGAGAAAGGACAGGCACGCAGTGTAGCCCGGCGCCGTCCCACCAAAATGGCGACGAAGACCGGTTCCGACAGGCCCAGGGCTGCGCAAGGTAGGACGCAGAGACGACAGTCAACTGGTACGGCGAAGTAGGAACAGAGCCGCGAGACACAGGCAGCAACCAGGTAGCATCCGAGTCTACGAAGCTAGCCAAGGGCGAAGCCAAATGCACCAGCCTAGGAGGACACAAGCCGACCGGCCAACTAGTGAGTCAAGTTCACAAGGTGTCTTCTGAGAACCGGCACGCCGAAATTCGTAACCACACGAAAGCGTCCAAGCCCAAAGGCCACAAAACTTCTCCTCCCTTCCTAGGAAATCCGCGAAACACCCGTCTTCCATCGAAGACAAAACGTCCGAACGTAGAGAGCACAAGGCGTACACAACCTACTGCTGACTAGCAAAGAAAGTAACTGAAGTGGTAAGCGCTGAGCGCATGCGTGGTTGAACCGGAAGGGAGGCTACCGCCGTAGCTATGGCGCCCCTCACATGCCATCATGACCATACTCGTACACAACAATTTTGGGCTAAAATTAGACTAGCAAGGAACCTTTTCCTAAAAGTAATACCATCGGTAATGTGTTTTGAGAAAACAAACGGGCAGATGCCCTTTAAAACCCATGTCCGACAAATCAGACATTATACCATGCTTCCAGGTAGTGTCATATGCCTTTTCAAGATCAAAGAAAATTGCATAGACATGCTGCTTGTTGACAAAAGCATCTCGGATAAAAGATTCAAAGCGGACTAGATGGTCAGTTGTACTACGGAAGCGCCGGAAACCGCACTGGAGGTCTGTGATGAGACCCTGTGACTCAAGATGCCACACCAGTCGGGTTAGTTAGTTAGTTATTTGGGTTTAACGCCGAGCAGGCGACTAAGGCCATCTCACAGCGGGATGGGTAAAAATCTGGTCAGCCAGACTAAAAGCAAGGTCTTAAGACAAGATGTAAATATAGATTAAAAATCTCAGGCTAAAATGTCGCACATGTCTGGAAAAGAAACGTCTACAGACTCTCAAAAAGGGCAAATAAAAAAATTCACATAGTCTATGAATGCTCAGATCTTGTTAAAAATATTGCATTCTCTCAAAAAATTGAAGATTTTGTCCGGGGGAACATCCCGGAACAAAACCTTCAAGGAGTCTGCTGTGAAGTGTTTATATCTGGTGTCAATTAGGTCAGCACAATACAGCAAAAAGTGTCGAACAGAAAACTGCTCATCACAGGCAAAACACCATGGACGCTCATCCTGTTTAAGTAAGTAAGAGTGCGTAACATATGTGTGCCCGATGTGGAGCCGAGCAAGGACAGTCTCCTCACGGCGGCTGCCGCAGCGGAAAGGTAGACTGTCAGACAACTTAGGAAGAGCTTCATGAAGCTTGTTCCCTTCCTCTTTGTCCCACTCGGACTGCCACTCGCGGGCTATGTACGCACTAATAACAGGTTTAAAATCACTATAGACAGTCTGTGTGTCAGGGACAGGGTCAACACAGATGATGTGGAAGTTCTAGGGATGGTTTCACCTGCAACCTCCAACAAAATAGAAGTAAAACAAGAAACAGGTTCTTCAGCTGACATGACCACCTCCTCTGTAAGACGAGACTGACAGAGAGAGGCAAACAGAGACCAGTTAGCTTTCTTGAGATTCCAGCGCCCCACCGGCGAATCCTCCTCACAGCTGACCGATGACAGGACTACTGGGAAGTGGTCACTACCACACAGGTCGTCGTGAACCTTCCAGTCAAAGTCCAGCATGAGAGAAGGATCACACACAGTGAGGTCTAGAACAGAACTAGATCCGGAACCTGAGTTAGAGTATGTAGGTGAGCCATCGTTAAAGACACATAGGTTAAGTTGAGAAAAAACATCTTCTAACATCTGACCTCTGCCATCATAGTGGTCACTACCCCAAAGGTGAGCATGACCGTTAAAATCCCCCATGAGAATAAAGGGAGGGGGCAGTTGATCTACTAAGTGAAAAATATCATTGCTACAGACCCGCAGTGATGGTGGCAGGTAAATACTGCATATGGTTATGGTCTTTTTTAAGGTAACCCGAGCAGCGACAGCCTGAAGACAGGTGTCGATGCTAACGGGGCTACATAAAATTTGGCTACTAATGAGAAGAGCCGCTCCACCCGAGCGCCTCTCCGAATCAGAGCCTTTATGTATAACATTAAAACCATTAAAAGACACAGGGTCAGAAGTCTTCAGGTAAGTCTCCTGAAGAGATATGACTGAGGGGTTATAGAACTTGACTAAAAGACGTAATTCCTCAAAGTTAGCTCGAAAACCACGACAATTCCACTGAAGCAAAGAGTCCATGATTAAGTCTGATCTGGGGGTAAGGAGTTTTTCCCCCCTTTTTCCTTTACCTTGGAAGGAGTTGAAGAAACAGAGGGGGGCCGGCTCCCGGGCCTCCTCTGGTTCCTCGGAGAGGAAGGGGGTGGAGCTGCCGCAGCATCAGCAACAACAACTTCCACTCCCTCCATCCGCTCCTCCAGTGCAGCATATTTGTTTTGAAGGGGCACATCTGTGTTCCCCTTCTGGGCCCGTGCGCACAGCGGTCCCATAGATTTCTTAGACTTCTGGTCCTGGGCAGCGTTCCTGCCGCTAGAGTTAGCGGCCTTAGAAGGCTGACCAGAGCCAGAAGCCTTTGGAGTTGACTGACTAACAGGTTTGGGTGGGGGCTGAGGCTTAGGGGCAACAGAAGGCGGCACAACCGGACCGGCAGTGTCCGCCTTCTGCGTTCCCTGGCTCCTTGTCACCACCGGAGGAGGGTTACTCTCCAGGGGCGAGATGAGCCGAGGCTCCGCCCCCAACCAAGAAGTTGGGGTCTGACATGAAAAGTCTTTGGTGGGGCGCTTGCCTGCCACCGCTGCACTAAAAGTATACACTGAGGTGTTAGAGGTTGGGGCAGCCGCAGCTGCACCAGGGCCTTCAACCAGTTTTTTGGCATCCAGAAAGGACAGCCCCTTCTCCACACGCACCTGCTGAATCTTGCACTCGGATATCCAACGAGGGCATTTCTTATCCGAAGCCATATGCGCCCCCTGGCAATTCACACACAGGGGGGTGGCTGTGCAGGACTCAGCAGAGTGTCCGGACTTAGTGCAACGGGCACATGAAGCCTCTGCCTGACGGCATGTCTTCTGCCCATGGCCATACTTTTGGCACTTAACCCCTTTGAACCCTGAATATATAACAAGACTGTATTCCCTTCAACCCTGACTTTATTTGAGAACTTTTAGTCTAGATATGAGTACCTCAGATTAAAAAATAATAAAAAAAATAACTATTGCAGATATCACCATAAAAGTATATAATGTACAGACTTGTCATTGGACGAACTATTGTTT
>BTPG01000004.1:1460690-1491028 GCA_036245525.1 Semisulcospira habei | reverse complement strand
AGAAAGTAATTGCTAATGGAGCCTACTCTTCTACTAAAGATGTTAAACTCGGGGTTCCACATGGGTCAATCTTAGGTCCTCTTTTATTTTGTATTTACATCAATGATCTGCCTCTAAGTCTCACCTACGAAGCAACACAGTGTGATATGTTCGCCGATGACACCTCAATCCACACAGCTAACAAAGACATATGTGAAGTTGAAAACGGCCTTCAAAAAAGTCTCGACGATATATCAGCATGGTGTAAAGTCAACTCAATGATTCTGCATCCTACTAAAACAAAAAAATCTATGATTATTGCAACACGCTAAAAGCACAAGTTAAAACCTTTAAAGCTTAATCTATCACTCGGCGACGACATCATAGAACAGGTAGCCAAACATCGTCTATTGGGGGTCACAATTAATAATCAGCTGAGGTGGCAGATGCACATTGACAATGTCTGTAAAACGGTCTCTAGAAATGTCTTTATGTTATCGAAATTAAAGTATTACACAGATAGTGAAACCAGAACATGGTTCAGTAGTGCACACATCATGTCACATATAAACTATTCATCGACAGTGTGGGATTGTTGCAGTGATGTCCACTGAAAAAGACTAAATTCTTTACATAGGAAAATGGCAAAATTAATTCTTCCCGACCCGCACTTGACGACCGAGGAAAAACTCAGTAAAGCTGGATTCCTGCCCCTTCAAAATCATTTTAAATATAACAAAGGGGTATTGATGTTTAAAGTGTGGAACCATAGCGCTCCAGAATATCTAACAGAGTTATATAGACAAGATGGCGGCCATGCAACACCTCCTGGCCGCCCGCTCCGCCAATGATGGTCGCCACCGACAGAATTCTAGCCATTGTACCTTCGTTTGATATACGATGTCAGGCCCTGCAATGCTGCATCACGACCGGTATTTCTTTTTGATGACTTTTGTAAATTTGATGTGCTGTGACTGTTAATTGGATTTCATATTTTTCTCCGCTGTGCCGATATGCTGGGAGTTGATACACGCTGATTCTTGTTGTACCAAGCGGATATCAAAAGAACAGCGCGCGCTATGATGTGGCAATACACCCAACGTGCTTTCCTCCCCTTTCATCATTTTCATCCCAGGAGTGGCTCTTCCGGCACGCCACGCTCAACATCACGGCCTGCGCTAGTCTAGTGCACTCAACGAAGCCAGTACCAGCAAGCTTCAGGCCCCACATTCCAGCCGAATGATGTAATGACAGACAGATCCCAGACGCAGTGACTGTGTTTCTTACTTTTTAGCGTGTGTACTTTTTAGAAACCATTTTGGACTGCTTTCACGTTAATGATGTAGTTCTACCACGTTTGTTTTTAAGATGAATATGAAGTTATATACTAGTTAAGTTCAGTATAATTAAGGTGGTGACTGTTTATGCCGGAGCGACTGTCTAAACACCGGCGCTGTACTATGGCGGCGACGGGCCCCCAGGTGCTGTTTGACCATTGTTCAGTTTTATGTTGCCTAGATCGGAAATCATCTCCGTATCGACGCGGGTATTTTGTTTCTGTTGTTAACTTGTTTTATGTACTATTTAGCCAAGTAGGAACTTAATAAAGAACATTATAATAGTGTGTTCAGGGGACATATGGCTATATTAGTATTCTGTTTTTGTCAGGGAGGTTCGGGTCGGGATGAGGCCACTGGCGTTGGCCATCAGATGCCTTGGCGACGGGCATCACCCGTCCCGAGTCATTGTCCATTGTGTAGCTCAGTTACTGTAATTTGTGGAATGAGCGAGTGAGTAAATGTAAGCAGCACCTGTGGTGGCAAAAATGTGAATTTCCTCATGAGGGATTAATAAAGTATTATTGTATTGTATTGTTTAAAAAATCAGATTTCTGCTATGGGAACATGAGGGGTCTTTATATTGTTCCAAAACCCCGAATAGATATATTTAAATCTACTTTGTCATTTGCGGGTTCCACACTGTGGAACTCACTCCCACATCACGTTAAAGCCACTCCGACATTATCTCGTTTCAAGGCAAGTCTTTATAAGTATCTGACATTACTCAAATAATAATAAAATTATCTAGTTGAACGTAGACACACGAATGTACGTGTATATTCTAACAGTTATGTGTACGTGTGTGTGTGCGTGTGCGTGTGTGTGGACGCGTGAGTGCGTTTGTGCGCGGCGTATGCGCGTGTTTGTGTTTAGTGGACTATATATTTTGTATTACTGTGCTTTGATGTCTTTTTTATGTATATTTTGTACTTAGTCGTAGTTGTAGCAACGGCAGGTACGAAAAATGACATAGTCACTGACTGTGTTAATATCTTCACCGTTGTAAAATAAAGATTCATTGATTTATTGACTCAGTACCGGATGGGGCCCCTCTGGGGGTTCCCTGAGTGCCTCCTGGGTTGTGTGATTACACAACGGGTTCTTAGGCTAGAATTGAACAAAGTAGTAGACACTCCCCACTATGTCATGTCATCGGTAATGTTTTTGAAGAAATGAATTACAAGTTGCTATGACGTCATTATTAAAAGTTGCTATCTATCTATCTATCTATCTATCTATCTATCTATCTATCTATCTATCTATCTATATCCCGTAGTCTTGCCGACCGTTGGGGCACCACTGATGACTTGACAACCAGCTCCCTCCATTCCTCTCTGTTCTCTGCCATTCTCAGCGTATCGCCCAGCTTCAGTCCTGTCCACTCTGAGATATTGTCCTCCCATCTTTTCCTCTGTCTTCCTCTCCTTCGTCCTCCTTGCACAGTGCCTTGCAGGATTGTTTGGGCAAGCCCTGCTGAACGCGTGACATGCCCATACCACTTCAGTTTGCGTTTTTTTCACACTGGCTAATAAGTCTTCATAGGGCCCGATGGCTTGCCTGATTCTGCTTCCCACTTCCTCGTTTGTGATGTGATCTCTGTATGAAATGCCAAGCAGCTTTCGAAAGCATCTCATTTCAGTGGCTTGTATCCTCCTTTCAAGGTCTGCTGTGAGGGTCCATGACTCGCATGCATACAAGAACACCGAGATGACTAAGGAGCGCATCAGTCTGATCTTGGAGCAGAGTGTGATGTTTCTGTCCTTCCATATGGTCTTCAATCTTGTCAGTGCTGCTGTTGTCTGCGCAATCCTGGACAGTATTTCTGGTTTTGATCCCTCATCTGTCACAATGGCTCCTAAGTATTTGAATTTCTTCACTGTTTCCAGTTTTTGGCCTCCAACCATGATTTCAGTGCCCATGCCACTGGCGTTATTGGTCACCAGTTTGGTATTCTCTGCACTGATTTCCATCCCATATGCAATGGCTGTACTATCCAGCTTTTCCACCAGCTGAGCTAGCTCCTCTGTTTCTGCAAGGCCATCAATGCCGTCCGCAAAGCGCAAGTTAGTGATTGTTCTGCCTCCTATACTGACAGTTCCTTCATGATCTTTCAGAGCGTCCATCATGATTCTTTCCAGGAAGATGTTGAAAAGAGTAGGTGAGAGCAAGCAGCCTTGTCTGACTCCATCTGTCATACTAAACCAGTTTCCTATTTTGCCATTGAAGCAGACTGCACTAGTGGCCTTGTTGTAAATGTTTGCTATGACTCTGATCGGGTTGGCATTGATGTTGTATAGCTTCATGGTGGATCAAAGGGTTGCATGCCACACCCAGTCAAACGCTTTCTTAAAATCCAAGTTGCTATGATGTCATTATTACAAGTTGCTATGATGTCATTATGAAAGTGATGTAAAATGCAAAATTGTGAGTTACTTTATTTATAACAGGAAAGCGGTATAATGAACAAGGCGATTCTAAAACACAACCCCCCTACACTGTTCACCATATCGGCGGATGCATGCAAAAGTGGTTTAACTGTAATACTCCGCAAGTTGAGCTCATCCAATCCCAAAATCTCATTTCACAACACTTTTGAGGTGTCCCTTAACTATGTACCAGTTCCAGGAGATGGATCGTACATAATAATTTAAGGGTAGTGCCAGATGAGCTTGGTGCCTGAGGGCACCAAGCTCATCTGGCACTACCCTTAAATTATCATGTATGATCCATCTCCTGCTGCAGTGCATTGCAGCTAAATGGAATAACATAATGGTACATACCTTAGGTACTTGAGACTGCCATGTTTTCCGTTTCTGTGTCGTCTCTTGTTTCGTCTCTGGTTTGGCCTGCTTTGCCTGCCTGGCTTTTGGCAGGGACGCAGGTGGTTCGAATTCAGGCACATCAAATGGCACAGGCTTGCCCTCTCGCTCTAGACCGCAGGCCAGAAAACGAAGGGTGCGTACACTGGGCTGAAGCATGTCTTCTTCGTAACGCAGCAAGACGTCCTGGGCAAGCTGAAGATTGTTCTGTCTGACTGCAAACCACATCCACCAAATATTAAATTTTCTCTAAAATATATATTTTTTGAAAAATACTTACTGATGGCATAGTCATACGCTTAGCTGAAATTGATAGCTAGACGTATCTTCCTATCAGTAATGCCATCGGTAATGTTTTTGAGGAAACAAGTTAGGAAAGCAATAGACGTCTGCTGACACCTTTCACCCCACATCACAGTTGTTTGTCACTCATGTCATCAGGAGTGTCAGCAAGAGGCATAGATCCTCATGAGCCCCCGCAACTGCGGGGGCTCATGAGGATCTATTCCTCTTGCAGTGGGCCAAATCATTTTTGTTAACCCCTAAAGCCCTGATGACATGACAGGAACTGGATAAACTGAAGGGTGGTGCCAGAATAGCCGGCCACCTGTAGGTGCAAATCTATTCGGACAGCACCCTTGAACTATCATGATCGATCTGTCTCCAGAACTTTAAGGCAGACTTTAGAAAGCGTCTCCAAAATTGGATTATTTCATTTTCCAGATTTAAAAGCTGACAACAGCGTGCCTGTGTACATGGAATGTCATGTTGTAAAATTAGGAAGGGATAAATGATGGGGGAATTGAAAATTGCTGCAGGGGGTGGGGGTGGGTCAAGCGGGTGGTGGTGGTGGTAGATTTGGACATCCACACCCTGCCCCATTTCTTCCAGATGCCCCCCCCCCCCCCCCCCCCCCCCTCACACCGGTCCATCTCCTCTAGAGGTACGCTGTTTATCATACCATATCCTCGGATGAGGTGAAAGAGCATGTTGTCTCTATCAACACCAAACAGATCTTTGGTCACCTCCACTAACATCTCCAGCTCCTTGATCTGAAAAGAACACAGAGAGAATCTCAACCCTGTATACAGGCTAGCATCGGTCATTGCAATTCTTCTTAGTCTGAAGAGTGTGATGTGTTGATGACATCTCTATCCGAAAATCAATTGAAGAAAACCTATTCTAACGAGTGTCACCTGCAACATTACATGTTGATTTTTCCATATATTATTATGCTCCATATTTATGTAGCCATGCGGCTGAGAGGTGTGAAAAATGTGGGGAATTAAAACGGAGTCAAGATAGTAGTCATGGTGCTTTTGTATTTATTTTAACCACAACATTACAAAGAAGAAGTTAGTTAGTTAGTTATTTGGGTTTAACGCCAAGCAGGCGACTAAGGCCATCTCACGGCGGGATGGGTAAAAATCTGGTCAGCCAGACAAAAAGCAAGGTCTCAAGACAAGATGTAAATATAGATTAAAAATCTAGGGCTAAAATGTCGCACGTCTTTAAAAGAAACGTCTACAGACTCTCAAAAAGGGCAAATAAAAAAGATTCACATAGTCTATGAATGCTCAGATCTTGTTAAAAATATTGCATGCTCGCAAGAAATTGAAGATTTTGTCTGGGGGAACATCCCGGAACAAAACCTTCAAGGAGTCTGCTGTGAAGTGTTTATATCTGGTGTCAATTAGGTCAGCACAATACAGCAAAAAGTGTCGAACAGAAATCTGCTCATCACAGGCAAAACACCATGGACGCTCATCCTGTTTAAATAAGTAAGAGTGCGTAACATAAGTGTGCCCGATGTGGAGCCGAGCAAGAACAGTCTCCTCACGGCGGCTGCCGCAGTGGAAAGGTAGACTGTCGGACAACATAGGAAGAGCTTCATGAAGCTTGTTCCCTTCCTCTTTGTCCCACTCGGACTGCCACTCGCGGCCTATGTACGCACTAATCACAGGTTTAAAATCACTAAAAACAGTCTGTGTGTCAGGGACAGGGTCACTGCGGACACTGTTGGCAGCAGAATCTGCGATTCTGTTGCCTTCGATGCCCACATGGCCTGGGACCCAAATAAAAATGATGTCATAATATTCCTTCATCAAATCTGCGTAGAGCTCTCTAATCTGCACCAGCAGTGGATGGTCTGTTCCCGCGCCCTGAAGGGCCTGCAGGGCAGAAAGAGAGTCAGACAGAATCAGGAAGTTCCGTTCCTGAGACTGATAGGCATGCTTGAGTGCCAGCAGAATTGCCTGCAGTTCTGCACTAAATACAGAGGAATGGTCAGGTAGGTGGAGCTTAAATGGGCGTCTAGGATGGCGAGAGGACAATCCTTCTTGTGGGCGGTCAAGTCCAGCAAGATGTCAGGAACTGGTAGTAGCCAGGGTGGAGTGACGTGTTGCAGAGATTCCGAAACAGGACAGGAGTTGCTGGAGGTCTCTCGTCGATGGCCTATACCCGGGTAGGGGTGACAGGCGTAAGTAAGTAAGTAGTAAAATGCACACAGACTGTTTTGGAGGGCGAGAACCTGAATCCGTCGAGAGACACCCACCCCTGGATGCGATCAACGCACAGCTGCATGCGCCTCTCAAGGGATGCAAGTCCTCGACCTCGTGCACACAGTTATTTATTTATTTGGGTTTAACGCCGAGCAGGCGACTAAGGCCATCTCACGGCGGGATGGGTAAAAATCTGGTCAGCCAGACTACAAGGTCTTAAGACAAGATGTAAAAATCTCAGGCTAAAATGTCGCACATCTTGAAAAGAAACGTCTACAGACTCTCAAAAAGGGCAAATAAAAAAATTCACATAGTCTATGAATGCTCAGATCTAGTTAAAAATATTGCATTCTCTCAAAAAATTGAAGATTTTGTCCGGGGGGACATCCCGGAACAAAACCTTCAAGGAGTCTGCTGTCAGCAAAAAATGTCGAACAGAACCTGGCCTGGGACCCAAATAAAAATGATGTCATAATATTCCTTCATCAAGTCCGCGTAGAGCTCTCTAATCTGCACCAGCAGTGGATGGTCTGTTCCCGCGCAATGAAGGGCCTGCAGGGCAGAAAGAGAGTCAGACAGAATCAGGAAGTTCCTTTCCCGAGACTGATAGGCATGCTTGAGTGCTAGCAGAATTGCCTGCAGTTCTGCACTAAATACAGAGGAATGGTCAGGGAGATGGTTAGTTAGTTAGTTATTTGGGTTTAACGCCGAGCAGGCGACTAAGGCCATCTCACGGCGGGATGGGTAAAAATCTGGTCAGCCAGACTAAAAGCAAGGTCTTAAGACAAGATGTAAATATAGATTAAAAATCTCAGGCTAAAATGTCGCACATGTCTTTAAAAGAAACGTCTACAGACTCTCAAAAAGGGCAAATAAAAAATTCACATAGTCAATGAATGCTCAGATCTTGTTAAAAATATTGCATTCTCTCAAAAAATTGATGGTTTCACCTGCTACGTCCAACAAAATCAAAATAAAACAAGAAACAGGTTCTTCAGCTGACATGACCACCTCCTCTGTAAGACGAGACTGACAGAGGGAGGCAAACAGAGGCCAGTTACTGAGTTAGCTTTCTTGAGATTCCAGCGCCCCACCGGCGAATCCTCCTCACAGCTGACCGATGACAGGACTACTGGGAAGTGGTCACTACCACACAGGTCATCGTGAACCTTCCAGTCAAAGTCCAGCATGAGAGAAGGATCACACACAGTGAGGTCTAGAACAGAACTAGATCCTGAACCTGAGTTAAGAGTATGTAGGTGAGCCATCGTTAAAGCCTGAAGACAGGTGTCGATGCTAATGGGGCTACATAAAATTTGGCTACTAATGAGAAGAGCCGCTCCACCTGAGCGCCTCTCCGAATCAGAGCCTTTATGTATAACATTAAAACCATTAAAGGACACAGGGTCAGAAGTCTTCAGTTAAGTCACCTGAAGAGATATTACTGAGGGGTTATAGAACTTGACTAAAAGACGCAATTCCTCAAAGTTAGCTTGAAAACCACGACAATTCCACTGAAGCAAAGAGTCCATGATTAAGTCTTATCTGGGGGTAAGGAGTTTTTCCCCCCTTTTTCATTTACCTTGGAAGGAGTTGAAGAAACAGAGGGAGGCCGGCTCCCGGGCCTCCTCTGGTTCTTCGGAGAGGAAGGGGGTGGAGCTGCCGCAGCATCAGCAACAACAACTTCCACTCCCTCCATCCGCTCCTCCAGTGCAGCATATTTGTTTTGAAGGGGGACATCTGTGTTCCCCTTCTGGGCCCATGCGCACAGCGGTCCCATAGATTTCTTAGACTTCTGGTCCTGGGCAGCGTTCCTGCCGCTAGAGTTAGCGGCCTTAGAAGGCTGACCAGATCCAGAAGCCTTTGGAGTTGACTGACTAACATGTTTGGGTGGGGGCTGAGGCTTAGGGGCAACAGAAGGCGGCACAACCGGACCGGCAGTGTCCGCCTTCTGCGTTCCCTGGCTCCTTGTCACCACCGGAGGAGGGTTACTCTCCAGGGGCGAGATGAGCCGAGGCTCCGCCCCCAACCAAGAAGTTGGGGTCTGACATGAAAAGTCTTTGGTGGGGCGCTTGCCTGCCACCGCTGCACTAAAAGTATACACAGAGGTGGTAGAGGTTGGGGCAGCCGCAGCTGCACCAGGGCCTTCAACCAGTTTTTTGGCATCCAGAAAGGACAATCCCTTCTCCACACGCACCTGCTGAATCTTGCACTCGGATATCCAACGAGGGCATTTCTTATCCGAAGCCATATGCGCCCCCTGGCAATTCACACACAGGGGGGTGGCTGTGCAGGACTCAGCAGAGTGTCCGGGCCTAGTGCAACGGGCGCATGAAGCCTCTGCCTGACGGCATGTCTTCTGCCCATGGCCATACTTTTGGCACTTAATGCACCGGAGGGGAAGAGGGACGTACTTTTTCACTCTCAGGGAGTAGTAACCTCCCCAGATGGTAGTAGGAGCGGTGGGGGTGCCAAACGTCAGGATGATGGTAGGGAGACGGATCTCCCCACCACCTCGCTTGGAAGCGAAGCGCCTGACGCAAGTCACCCCCTGAGACTTAAGGTTCCTTACAAGTTCATCTTCTGACAGTTCTGCCAAAGCTTGATCTTTGATTACGCCTCTTGACGAATTCATAGTTTTGTGAGGTGTGACTTCCACAGGAGTGTCTCCGATGGAAGAGAGCCCCAGTAGCCCGCTGGAGTGTGCCCGAGTACGGCACTCCACCAGCAAGTCACCAGACCTGAGGCGCTGGGCGTCAGGCCTGCCAACACGGCTGCTGAGGGTCTCCCCCACCAGAAAAGGATGCAGCTTGGTAACTGGTTTCTCCTTCATCTTGCTATGGACAATGAGGAAGCGAGGCCATACGGCCGACGCCCGAGGCGTCGCTTCCTCACAGTCTGAATCACTGTCATGTTCAAATTCGGTGTCTATATGCCGTTTCTGTGCTAGTTTTGGTTTTTTTGTTTTATCCATATTATATGAGTAGAGATATTCATCCCCCGGGGGTCCCCACCCGCCACTGAGCCCAACAAGGGAAAGTGCAACTGTCGGCGGGTCTCCAGCCGACGCACAATGGAGACTGCCCGAAAGATATACTCAAGGGGGTAAGCCCGATTGAACCGTTTGAGCCACCGCCTTCTATCACACCAATGAATGCAGGGGAATACTGGCGTAAAACACCTAATCAGCAGCAAAGGCTATAACAAAGGCTATAGCATGGTGCTCCGTATAGCAACCCGCACGTCAACAGTGGGATAGGGCTCAACGTGACAAGAGCCGATTGACTAGGCCGGTACGACTAGCCTCCCGTTTAGGCAGAAGTCAAGGCCAAAGTGGAGTGTTTCAGCCACCAGGATCCTCTTCTCCCCCGACACGGGTCTCCAAGCACGGCAAACACTTGGGATCCAAAGGACCAAAAAGTCACGAGTATTTTTAAGGACCAATCCAACATGGTACGACCTGGGTTAGCACAGCTCCTTTAAAACCGGACCAGTGAAAAGGCTGAACAACATATCTGTTGACATCAAGTCCTAATCCTGGACAAAGATGGCACCCGTCTGCTAGCCCACTCAGTCAGGGACTGAGCGGACTACCCACCTACACCACGTGGAGGCCGGTGCCGGGTAGGCCAATGAGGAAGCGAGGCCATACGGCCGACGCCTGAGGCGTTGCTTCGTCACAGTCAGTCACTGTCATGTTCAATGTTGGTGGCTATGTGCCGCTTCTGTGCAAGTTTGTTTTTTTTGTTTTATCCATATTATAATAGTAGAGATATTCATCCCCCGGGGGTCCCCGCCCGCCACCGAGCCCAACAAGGGAAAGTGCAAATGTCGGCGGGTCTCCAGCCAACGCACAATAGAGACTCCCCAAAAGATATACTCAAGGGGGTAAGCCCGATTGAACCGTTTGAGCCACCGCCTTCTATCACACTGCTGAATGCAGGGGAATACTGGCGTAAAGCACCTAATCAGCAGCAGAAGCTACAGCATGGTGCTCCATATATCAACCCGCATGTCAACAGTGGGATAGGGCTCAATGTGACAAGAGCCGATTGACTAGGCCGGTATGACTAGCCTCCCGTTTAGGTAGAAGTCAAGGCCGAAGTGGAGTGTTGGCACCAGTGAGCCGCAGCCCAAAGGGAACCTCAGCCACCAGGATCCTCTTCTCCCCCGACACGGGTCTCCAAGCACGGCAAACACTTGGGATCCAAAGGACCAAAAAGTCACGAGTATTTTTAAGGACCAATCCAACATGGTACGACCTGGGTTAGCACAGCTCCTTAAAAACCGGACCAGTGAAAAGGCTGAACAACATATCTGCTGACATCAAGTCCTAATCCTGGACAAAGATGGCACCCGTCTGCTAGCCCACTCGGTCAGGGACTGAGTGGACTACCCACCCACGCCACGTGGAGGCCGGTGCCGGGTAGGCTAAAGGAAAAGAAAAGGGGATACCTTACTAGACCCGCCTTACGCTAGGTAAAATATCACCTAAAAGACCAGCCACTTAAAAATAGTTACAATTAAATTGATGGGTCACACTGACATTAATGAAATGATCACAAATTGTTGTGCTCAATATGCATAATTTGTTATGAAAACTGGCAACAAAAATATTTCAACAGAGGAGTATGACATAAGCAATTGTTATGGTCATATTGTGTTCTTTTGTGTACTGGTAAAATGGGGGTAGGGCAGCAGATTTAGCCACTGTGGCCCCTAAATGCATCACAGCATTATAAAATCAGTTTGGGAGTAACTGTGGTACTCTATCCTAACCAATAAAACCTAAGAAAGACCTATCAGTTGTATAAAGAATTTTTGAGGGCATCAGAAACAAGGTATGTTCCCCAATTCAGCAATTTTAAATGGGAAAAAGCTATCATTCACCATGAATTTACTGTAAAGGATGCCGACTTTCCTTATTTTCTTGCACTTTACGCTCACATTATTGAAACTTAATAGGTAAGGAGAGGTAAAAATAAAATGGAATAAATTTAGTAATTTTTTCTAATTAATTTTGTTTATTTTTACAACTTTGGGGTAGGGATACAAAATCAACCACTGTAGCACTCACAGTGATCATAGGATCACCTAGTCAAGTACTCATTATTATTATTATTATTTTTGTCTTTTTTTGCGGAAATGGTCGTTTACTGGGTGCACACATACCTTCACCGTGAGCCAGAGATTCAATATTTTTTCATTCTGTTTTTTGCAGAGGATGCAGAAGGTGTGCCTTAACATAATAGTGTCTGATTTAGGCTTTTCAAATGAACTCTGATTTATTTAGAGGAAAATGTTTCTCAACCTCATTTTAGCATCTGCCAAGAGCGTGAATGGGGGTACCCTTGCGCCATCGGCTATATCTCTGGTGTGTTCCTAAAGATTTTCGGGGGAACATGGCTTAAACATCTCAGGATGACATACTAAGGTACACTTTGAAACCCATCTTATTGAGTACTGGGGGGGGGGGGTGGAGGGGGTGGGGTGCACGGTAGATCCTGCTAGCTTATGGACTATCAGTGCACAACTAATTACATGATATGGACTTCAACTACAAGACGCGAACAAAGCAAGATTGAGTTACTGATTGTGTAACCATGAAATAAGAACGAAGGTTATAATGTGTGAGCACGAGAGACCACTGGTACATCAATTGCAACATCTTACATTACAACATTTTGGACATCATGTAAAAATACGCATATCTGTGCAAAAATTACGAACCGGCAGCACTGACAACAGTTAAGCCATTTCCTTTGCTTCTAGACGTCTATTATGAATACGTGAACTGCTGAACTGCGTGAAAAAAAAAAAACTGGCTACAGACATCTAGACCCAGTCCGCTGCCGCACCCTCATACCGACTGCGCGGATCAAAATCGGCGTCAATGAGACCAACAAGAGACTTAGACTAGAGTTAATGCAGCCGGCTTGGGGACTGATGAGGATGTATGCCTCTTACAGGCGGAAGGCGTTTTGCATCATGTTGGACCGTGTGAAAGTCAGGGCCCATGCTTGCAGTATTGTTTACATTTGCTCGAGAGAGGGGGCAAGTGTCACCCACCACTGTTGGCAGCTGGCCTCCTGCCTCCCTAATCTAGGATGCACTCTGTTCATTGAGGACTGCGGGTCTCAGTGATTGTTTAAAAAATGAATAAGTCATATGACCGGCTCACTGACAGAGCAATGCGTCATTTCAAATTTGTATGCGTCAATGACCGATGACCGATGAGCATCCTATTCGCTGCATGGTACAACCTGGGTTAGCACAGCTCCTTAAAAACCGGACCAGTGAAAAGGCTGAACAACATATCTGCTGACATCAAGTCCTAATCCTGGACAAAGATGGCACCCGTCTGATAGCCCACTCAGTCAGGGACTGAGCGGACTACCCACCCACGCCACGTGGAGGCCGGTGCCGGGTGGCTGTGTGTGCAACGAGGGCAGTGTCATCAGCAAAGAGCAGCTCACGAATCAGGTGGTCTAGGGTTTTGGTGTGGGCCTGCAGTCATCTGAGGTTGAACAGACTGCCATCAAGACGATACCTGATGTACACTGCATCGTCATCGTCGAGGTCCACTGTGGCCTGCTCCAACATCATGCTAAAAAAGATGGTGAAGAGGGTCGGTGCCAGCACACAGCCCTGCTTCACACCATTGAGAATGGGGAATGGTTCTGAGAGGTCATTGTTGAGTCTGACCTGGCCTTGATGGTCCTCGTGCAGCTGGACGATCATGCTGAGGAACTTTGGGTTAGTTAGTTAGTTATTTGGGTTTAACGCCGAGCAGGCGACTAAGGCCATCTCACGGCGGGATGGGTAAAAATCTGGTCAGCCAGACTAAAAGCAAGGTCTTAAGACAAGATGTAAATATAGATTAAAAATCTCAGGCTAAAATGTCGCACATGTCTGGAAAAGAAACGTCTACAGACTCACAAAAAGGGCAAATAAAAAAATTCACATAGTCTATGAATGCTCAGATCTTGTTAAAAATATTGCATTCTCTCAAAAAATTGAAGATTTTGTCCCGGGGAACATCCCGGAACAAAACCTTCAAGGAGTCTGCTGTGAAGTGTTTATATCTGGTGTCAATTAGGTCAGCACAATATAGCAAAAAGTGTCGAACAGAAAACTGCTCATCACAGGCAAAACACCATGGACGCTCATCCTGTTTAAGTAAGTAAGAGTGCGTAACATACGTGTGCCCAATGTGGAGCCGAGCAAGGACAGTCTCCTCACAGCGGCTGCCGCAGCGGAAAGGTAGACTGTCAGACAACTTAGGAAGAGCTTCATGAAGCTTGTTCACTTCCTCTTTGTCCCACTCGGACTGCCACTCGCGGGCTATGTACGCACTAATAACAGGTTTAAAATCACTATAGACAGTCTGTGTGTCAGGGACAGGGTCACTGCGGGCACTGTTGGCAGCAGAATCTGCGATTCTGTTGCCTTCGATGCCCACATGGCCTGGGACCCAAATAAAAATGATGTCATAATATTCCTTCATCAAGTCCGCGTAGAGCTCTCTAATCTGCACCAGCAGTGGATGGTCTGTTCCCGCGCCCTGAAGGGCCTGCAGGGCAGAAAGAGACTCAGACAGAATCAGGAAGTTCCTTTCCCGAGACTGATAGGCATGCCTGAGTGCCAGCAGAATGGCCTGCAGTTCTGCACTAAATACAGAGGAATGGTCAGGGAGACGGAGCTTAAATGGGCGTCTAGGATGGCGAGAGGACACTGCAGCCGCAGCCACTCTTCCATCCTCAGACTTGGACCCATCCGTATAAAGACGACAATAGCCAGGAAAAATTGAAAGGAGTTCATTGAGGCTCTGTTGGTATATGGCTGGTGGAGTACAAGTCCAGCAAGATGTCAGGAACTGGTAGTAGCCAGGGTGGAGTGACGTGTTGCAGAGATTCCGAAACTTTGTCCAGGTCCACTCCGGCCGCCTGCAGATGAGGTCGGACACGGAAGGAAAGTGGACGGACAGCTCCCGGATGGGCATCGTAAATCTCTGCAAACGACGGGTTAAAAACACAATCATAGGCAGGATTTTCTGGATGGGCCTTCAGCTTCAGAACGTAGCTGAGCATGAGGCGGATGCGGCGGAGCCTGAGAGAAGGCTCCCCTGCCTCTGCATACAGACTAGGAACTGGAGATGTCCTGAAGGCTCCCAGACATATGCACAGACCTTGATGGTGAATTGTGTTCAGACGCTGCAGAACAGACTTGGAAGCCGAGCCATATACCACAGAGCCGTAATCCAGTTTGGACCGAACAAGGGCCCGGTACAGTCGAAGTAAGACGATGCGGTCCGCACCCCAGTCAGTACGACCAACGACACGAAGAATGTCGAGGGCCTTCCGACAAGAGGTTCTAAGGTAGTTAACATGGTTGCAGAAGGTCAATCTTTTGTCAAAGATGACCCCCAAAAACTTTGCCTCTTCGGCCACCTTAATTGGCACTCCAGCAATGCTCAGGCTAGGTTCTGGAAAAAATTTCGTCTGGTTAGTAAAATGCACACAGACTGTCTTGGAGGGCGAGAATCTGAATCCATTGAGAGACACCCACCCCTGGATTCGATCAACGCACAGCTGCAAGCGCCTCTCAAGGGACGCAAGTCCTCGACCTCGTGCACACAAAGCAAAGTCGTCCACAAACAAAGAGCATTCAGAATCATCCTTGACGGCCTTTACAATGTTATTTATTTTAATGCTAAATAAAACAGGAGATAGAATACTGCCCTGCGGGACACCCATCTCCTGTTCAAAGGAGTCGGAGAGGGTGGAGCCCACACGGACATGGAACGACCTGTTGGACAAAAAATTGTGAATAAAAACGGGCAGATGCCCTTTAAAACCCATGTCCGACAAATCAGACATTATACCATGCTTCCAGGTAGTGTCATATGCCTTTTCAAGATCAAAGAAGATTGCATAGACATGCTGCTTGTTGACAAAAGCATCTCGGATAAAAGACTCAAAGCGGACTAGATGGTCAGTTGTACTACGGAAGCGCCGGAAACCGCACTGGAGGTCTGTGATGAGACCCTGTGACTCAAGATGCCACACCAGTCGGGCGTTGACCAAGCGTTCCATAGTTTTACATAAACATGATGTCAAAGCTATTGGCCGGTAGTTGCCCGGGTCGGAAGGATCCTTACCCGGCATGGGAATTGGCACAACCACAGCCTGGCGCCAAGATGGCGGAAAATGACCGGTTATCCAGATATGGTTAAAGGCCTTGAGAAGTACAAAGAGTGAATCCTCAGGCAGATGTGTTATGAGCTGATAATGGATGGTATCTAATCCAGCAGCAGAGTCAGTACATTTCTGCATGGCTTGCTGCAATTCTGAAAACGTAAAAGGGGCATTATAGTCTTCCAAGTTATCCGATATAAAATCACAAGCACAAGATTCACGCTTCTCCTTCTCTCTCTGGAAGAAAGGTGAATAATGCTCTGTTGAAGAATTATGGGCAATGGTGGAGGCAAGTAAATTGGCCACAGCCTTTTTATCTGTGACCAAACTGGCACCATCTCTAAGATGGCCGACAGAAGCCGAGCCACCCCTGCCCCTAATTCTTCGAACAGCCTTCCAGACTTTTTGGGACGGAGTCCTAGAAGATAAAGATGAGACGAAGCGTCTCCAGGAAGCACGGCGTTCACGTTTAAAAATATAACGGGCTTTCGCCCGCTGTCTTTTAAAGGTTAAAATATTTGCTTGCGACGGATTACGAAATGCACGTCGCTGAGCAGATTTGCGCATTGTTTGGGCCTTGCGGCACTCTTCATTGAACCATGGTACTCTCGGCTTCCGAGGGAGTGATGTGGAAGTTCTAGGGATGGTTTCACCTGCAACCTCCAACAAAATAGAAGTAAAACAAGAAACAGGTTCTTCAGCTGACATGACCACCTCCTCTGTAAGACGAGACTGACAGAGAGAGGCAAACAGAGACCAGTTAGCTTTCTTGAGATTTCAGCGCCCCACCGGCGAATCCTCCTCACAGCTGACCGATGACAGGACTACTGGGAAGTGGTCACTACCACACAGGTCGTCGTGAACCTTCCAGTCAAAGTCCAGCATGAGAGAAGGATCACACACAGTGAGGTCTAGAACAGAACTAGATCCGGAACCTGAGTTAGAGTATGTAGGTGTGCCATCGTTTAAGACACATAGGTTAAGTTGAGAAAAAACATCTTCTAACATCTGACCTCTGCCATCATAGTGGTCACTACCCCAAAGGTGAGCATGACCGTTAAAATCCCCCATGAGAATAAAGGGAGGGGGCAGTTGATCTACTAAGTGAAAAATATCATTGCTACAGACCCGCAGTGATGGTGGCAGGTAAATACTGCATATGGTTATGGTCTTTTTTAAGGTAACCCGAGCAGCGACAGCCTGAAGACAGGTGTCGATGCTAACGGGGCTACATAAAATTTGGCTACTAATGAGAAGAGCCGCTCCACCCGAGCGCCTCTCCGAATCAGAGCCTTTATGTATAACATTAAAACCATTAAAAGACACAGGGTCAGAAGTCTTCAGGTAAGTCTCCTGAAGAGATATGACTGAGGGGTTATAGAACTTGACTAAAAGACATAATTCCTCAAAGTTAGCTCGAAAACCACGACAATTCCACTGAAGCAAAGAGTCCATGATTAAGTCTGATCTGGGGGTAAGGAGTTTTTCCCCCCTTTTTCCTTTACCTTGGAAGGAGTTGAAGAGAGGGGGGCCGGCTCCCGGGCCTCCTCTGGTTCTTCGGAGAGGAAGGGGGTGGAGCTGCCGCAGCATCAGCAACAACAACTTCCACTCCCTCCATCCGCTCCTCCAGTGCAGCATATTTGTTTTGAAGGGGCACATCTGTGTTCCCCTTCTTGGCCCGTGCGCACAGCGGTCCCATAGATTTCTTAGACTTCTGGTCCTGGGCAGCGTTCCTGCCGCTAGAGTTAGCGGCCTTAGAAGGCTGACCAGAGCCAGAAGCCTTTGGAGTTGACTGACTAACAGGTTTGGGTGGGGGCTGAGGCTTAGGGGCAACAGAAGGCGGCACAACCGGACCGGCAGTGTCCGCCTTCTGCGTTCCCTGGCTCCTTGTCACCACCGGAGGAGGGTTACTCTCCAGGGGCGAGATGAGCCGAGGCTCCGCCCCCAACCAAGAAGTTGGGGTCTGACATGAAAAGTCTTTGGTGGGGCGCTTGCCTGCCACCGCTGCACTAAAAGTATACACTGAGGTGTTAGAGGTTGGGGCAGCCGCAGCTGCACTAGGGCCTTCAACCAGTTTTTTGGCATCCAGAAAGGACAGCCCCTTCTCCACACGCACCTGCTGAATCTTGCACTCGGATATCCAACGAGGGCATTTCTTATCCGAAGCCATATGCGCCCCCTGGCAATTCACACACAGGGGGGTGGCTGTGCAGGACTCAGCAGAGTGTCCGGGCCTAGTGCAACGGGCGCATGAAGCCTCTGCCTGACGGCATGTCTTCTGCCCATGGCCATACTTTTGGCACTTAAAGCACCGGAGGGGAAGAGGGACGTACTTTTTCACTCTCAGGGAGTAGTAACCTCCCCAGATGGTAGTAGGAGGAGTGGGGGTGCCAAACGTCAGGATGATGGTAGGGAGACGGATCTCCCCACCACCTCGCTTGGAAGCGAAGCGCCTGACGCAAGTCACCCCCTGAGACTTAAGGTTCCTTACAAGTTCATCTTCTGACAGTTCTGCCAAAGCTTGATCTTTGATTACGCCTCTTGACGAATTCATAGTTTTGTGGGGTGTGACTTCCACAGGAGTGTCTCCGATGGAAGAGAGCCCCAGTAGCCCGCTGGAGTGTGCCCGAGTACGGCACTCCACCAGCAAGTCACCAGACCTGAGGCGCTGGGCGTCAGGCCTGCCAACACGGCTCCTGAGGGTCTCCCCCACCAGAAAAGGATGCAGCTTGGTAACTGGTTTCTCCTTCACCTTGCTATGGACAATGAGGAAGCGAGGCCATACGGCCGACGCCTGAGGCGTCGCTTCCTCACAGTCTGAATCACTGTCATGTGCAATGTCGGTGTCTATGCGCCGTTTCTGTGCTAGTTTTGGTTTTTTGGTTTTATCCATATTATATTAGTAGAGATATTCATCCCCCGGGGGTCCCCGCCCGCCACCGAGCCCAACAAGGGAAAGTGCAACTGTCGGCGGGTCTCCAGCCGACGCACAATGGAGACTGCCCGAAAGATATACTCAAGGGGGTAAGCCCGATTGAACCGTTTGAGCCACCGCCTTCTATCACACTGTTGAATGCAGGGGAATACTGGCGTAAAGCACCTAATCAGCAGCAGAAGCTATAGCATGGTGCTCCGTATAGCAACCCGCATGTCAACAGTGGGATAGGGCTCAACGTGACAAGAGCCGATTGACTAGGCCGGTACGACTAGCCTCCCGTTTAGGTAGAAGTCAAGGCCGAAGTGGAGTGTTGGCACCATTGAGCCGCAGCCCAAAGGGAACCTCAGCCACCAGGATCCTCTTCTCCCCCGACACGGGTCTCCAAGCACGGCGAACACTTGGGATCCAAAGGACCAAAAAGTCACGAGTATTTTTAAGGACCAATCCAACATGGTACGACCTAGGTTAGCACAGCTCCTTAAAAACCGGACCAGTGAAAAGGCTGAACAACATATCTGCTGACATCAAGTCCTAATCCTGGACAAAGATGGCACCCGTCCGCTAGCCCACTCAAGTCAGGGACTGAGCGGACTACCCACCTACGCCACGTGGAGGCCGGTGCCGGGTAGGCGAGAGTTTTTAAAAGGCAAATACAGGGGAATGGACAAAGGGTAGACAGAAATACATGCCCCAGAATAGAGAGAAAAACCCACCCTGTGGGGCTGACCAGGGTGACCCTGGGAACGAAAAAATGCCTAACCCCACCCAAGTCCCAGGGGCGAGATGAGCCGAGGCTCCGTCCCCAACCAAGAAGTTGGGGTCTGACATGAAAAGTCTTTGGTTGGGCGCTTGCCTGCCACCGCTGCACTAAAAGTATACACTGAGGTGTTAGAGGTTGGGGCAGCCGCAGCTGCACCAGGGCCTTCAACCAGTTTTTTGGCATCCAGAAAGGACAGCCCCTTCTCCACACGCACCTGCTGAATCTTGCACTCGGATATCCAACGAGGGCATTTCTTATCCGAAGCCATATGCGCCTCCTGGCAATTCACACACAGGGGGGTGGCTGTGCAGGACTCAGCAGAGTGTCCGGGCCTAGTGCAACGGGCGCATGAAGCCTGACGGCATGTCTTCTGCCCATGGCCATACTTTTGGCACTTAAAGCACCGGAGGGGGAGAGGGACGTACTTTTTCACTCTCAGGGAGTAGTAACCTCCCCAGATGGTAGTAGGAGGGGTGGGGGTGCCAAACGTCAGGATGATGGTAGGGAGACGGATCTCCCCACCACCTCGCTTGGAAGCGAAGCGCCTGACGCAAGTCACCCCCTGAGACTTAAGGTTCCTTACAAGTTCATCTTCTGACAGTTCTGCCAAAGCTTGATCTTTGATTACGCCTCTTGACGAATTCATAGTTTTGTGGGGTGTGACTTCCACAGGAGTGTCTCCGATGGAAGAGAGCCCCAGTAGCCCGCTGGAGTGTGCCCGAGTACGGCACTCCACCAGCAAGTCACCAGACCTGAGGCGCTGGGCATCAGGCCTGCCAACACGGCTCCTGAGGGTCTCCCCCACCAGAAAAGGATGCAGCTTGGTAACTGGTTTCTCCTTCACCTTGCTATGGACAATGAGGAAGCGAGGCCATACGGCCGACGCCTGAGGTGTCGCTTCCTCACAGTCTGAATCACTGTCATGTTCAATGTCGGTGTCTATGTGCCGTTTTTTGTGCTAGTTTTGGTTTTTTGGTTTTATCCATATTATATTAGTAGAGATATTCATCCCCCGGGGGTCCCCGCCCGCCACCGAGCCCAACAAGGGAAAGTGCAACTGTCGGCGGGTCTCCACCCGACGCACAATGGAGACTGCCCGAAAGATATACTCAAGGGGTTAAGCCCGATTGAACCGTTTGAGCCACCGCCTTCTATCACACCGTTGAATGCAGGGGAATACTGGCGTAAAGCACCTAATCAGCAGCAGAAGCTATAGCATGGTGCTCCGTATAGCAACCCGCATGTCAACAGTGGGATAGGGCTCAACGTGACAAGAGCCGATTGACTCGGCCGGTACGACTAGCCTCCCGTTTAGGTAGAAGTCAAGGCCGAAGTGGAGTGTTGGCACCAGTGAGCCGCAGCCCAAAGGGAACCTCAGCCACCAGGATCCTCTTCTCCCCCGACACGGGTCTCCAAGCACGGCAAACACTTGGGATCCAAAGGACCAAAAAGTCACGAGTATTTTTAAGGACCAATCCAACATGGTACGACCTAGGTTAGCACAGCTCCTTAAAAACCGGACCAGTGAAAAGGCTGAACAACATATCTGCTGACATCAAGTCCTAATCCTGGACAAAGATGGCACCCGTCCGCTAGCCCACTCAGTCAGGGACTGAGCGGACTACCCACCTACGCCACGTGGAGGCCGGTGCCGGGTAGGCGGATGGCGGGAAAAGATATCTACGTGTAGCTGGTCACATAGGCCATCTACAGACGCCACGCGTGCTTACAAAAATAAAAGAGTGCTGCACACGCGCAGGCCATAAGGTACTAGCAGGGAACTATAGTAATGGTGTACTCACAGCTAGCGGCTGAATGCAGGAAAATCCAAGGTTAGGGAAACAAATTTTTGCTATGTGCGGGTGATGATAATTAGCAAGCCAAAACCCGCTCTGTTACACTTACAGATAACAGCCTTACATGATATATAAAAATATTGTTTTATCAAATAGAAGACTTTTCTGATGACTGTCCTTTCCCAAGGAAATGAGGAAATACAATACTCACTTTATTTCGTTTTATGAAACTCTGGCAGTAGTAATTCAGTATCTGCATGTTGGCTCGAAGTCCTGGAGTCTGAAACAAAATACTGAAGTTTGTAAACAGTGGAAGCATGCAATGTATACTGTGATGAAGCTCTATGCTCATGCATAGTGCTCACACAGTAGGATTAGTACGGTACGGTTTCTGTTAACGGTTTGTTTTGTGCCGATAGCCCGTGAGGCAGAGATCCACGTGAAATCGTTAGGACATGTTTAACAGGGGGAGTTTTAGTGAGCGTTAGTGAGTTGTAGGCAAACACTGAGTCTGTCAGAGCAGTAATACGTTAGTACGGGCTTTCTTGTCAGAGGGATCAGATGTGTTTGAGATACCTAGCCCGTATTCCAAGCCTCTGAAACCTAGGATTCAGAGTGCTTGTAAAGAGGGAGCGATGGACGCCGAGACGTCAGTCACCAGACCTAACGTGAGGTCCTCATCCCTCCAGCTCTTCACTCAGAGAGTGGAGCGATTGGGACTGAGATACCCCGAGTCAAAGCGAGAACAGCGCTACGGTACGAGTACGAGGACGTCCATGATAAAGAGACAGGACGACAGGAAAGAGCGTACAACGAAGGACTTGCACGCCTAGACGTGAGAAGGACCAATGTAACCAGGCGATAACATCAAACAGGTTGGAGACAGTGAGAAACGTATGCCTAGCCTGGCCGTGCTATTGTGTATGTGTGTGTGATGTTGGATGTAGTGGGGAAGGTGAAGTGTGTATAGTTAGATAATCATTTAAGTGTTTCTTTTCTTTTATATTGTATAAAAGTTACTTTAGAAAGGGAGCCCGTGTGTTGAGTTTTTACCGCATGAATGCGCCCGTCTGAGTCAGTGGCGGTGTATGCGTCTGTTGCGTGAGAGTCTGTACGTGCGACTGTGGGCAAGTCTGCGTGCGTTACAACACCTGCAAGAGGCATAGATCCTGGATGGGTCAGCTGTAGGGGCTGATGAGGATTACATAGATCCTGATGGGTCAGCTGTAGGGGCTGATGAGGATTACATAGATCCTGATGGGTCAGCTGTAGGGGCTGATGAGGATTACATAGATCCTGATGGGTCAGCTGTAGGGGCTGATGAGGATTACATAGATCCTGATGGGTCAGCTGTAGGGGCTGATGAGGATTACATAGATCCTGATGGGTCAGCTGTAGGGGCTGATGAGGATTACATAGATCCTGATGGGTCAGCTGCAGGGGCTGATGAGGATTACATAGATCCTGATGGGTCAGCTGTAGGGGCTGATGAGGATTACATAGATCCTGATGGGTCAGCTGTAGGGGCTGATGAGGATTACATAGATCCTGATGGGTCAGCTGTAGGGGCTGATGAGGATTACATAGATACTGATGGGTCAGCTGCAGGGGCTGATGAGGATTACATAGATACTGATGGGTCAGCTGCAGGGGCTGATGAGGATTACATAGATCCTGATGGGTCAGCTGTAGGGGGCTGATGAGGATTACATAGATCCTGATGGGTCAGCTGCAGGGGCTGACGAGGATTACATATACATAGATCCTGATGGGTCAGCTGTAGGGGCTGATGGGGATTACATAGATCCTGATGGGTCAGCTGCAGGGGCTGATGAGGATTACATAGATCCTGATGGGTCAGCTGTAGGGGCTGATGGGGATTACATAGATCCTGATGGGTCAGCTGCAGAGGCTGATGAGGATTACATAGATCCTGATGGGTCAGCTGCAGGGGCTGATGAGGATTACATCTGCAGGGGCTGATGAGGATTAAATAGATCCTGATGGGTCAGCTGTAGGGGCTGATGAGGATTACAATCATAGATCCTGATGGGTCAGCTGCAGGGGCTGATGAGGATTACATAGATCCTGATGGGTCAGCTGCAGGGGCTGATGAGGATTACATATACATAGATCCTGATGGGTCAGCTGTAGGGGCTGATGAGGATTACATAGATCCTGATGGGTCAGCTGCAGGGGCTGATGAGGATTACATAGATCCTGATGGGTCAGCTGTAGGGGCTGATGAGGATTACATAGATACTGATGGGTCAGCTGCAGTGGCTGATGAGGATTACATAGATCCTGATGGGTCAGCTGTAGGGGCTGATGAGGATTACATAGATCCTGGATGGGTCAGCTGCAGGGGCTGATGAGGATTACATAGATCCTGATGGGTCAGCTGTAGGGGCTGATGAGGATTACATAGATACTGATGGGTCAGCTGCAGGGGCTGATGAGGATTACATAGATCCTGATGGGTCAGCTGTAGGGGCTGATGAGGATTACATAGATCCTGATGGGTCAGCTGCAGGGGCTGATGAGGATTACATATACATAGATCCTGATGGGTCAGCTGTAGGGGCTGGTGAGGATTACATAGATCCTGATGGGTCAGCCGCAGGGGCTGATGAGGATTACATAGATACTGATGGGTCAGCTGCAGAGGCTGATGAGGATTACATAGATCCTGATGGGTCAGCTGCAGGGGCTGATGAGGATTACATGCCTCTTGCTGGCTTCACATCAGCCTTGTATGCTATAGATATATGCTAGCTCACATAGCCTAAACTACAGGGCTTGGAACATGACAACAAATACTGATGATTTGTGAATCTGAAAGTTTCTGCGCTTGCATTTAAGCCATTACATCTAAAGGCTGATTTATTTTAATTTACTTATTGTCCTATGAAGGCTACATTACAGAGTACAAGAAAGATCAACCGTTTTAGTTCAAGGGTGGTGCCAGAACAGCTTGGCGCCTGAGGCGCCAAGCTGTTCTAGCACCATCCTTAAACAATCATAGTCACATCTATTAGCAATAGTGTATCAGGATGAAAAGTGTTAAATAAAGGCTTTCCATTAACGGAAAATTCTCCATATGTAATAGACAAATATTGACAGGGATGGAAAAAATGGAAGGCCATCCATCCCTAAGCCAGACAATCTTCAGAATAAATTGACTTTGCACTGCCGTGTCTCAAGTACGTGATGGAGTGTAAAGCGCCTGGGATGTCTTATTTGTTATGCTGTCTGTCCCCATGACGGACAATTTTAAATCCTAGCGGAAAGCCTGTAAATATATCTGCAATGTTTGCAAGTTCAGCACTGTATGCACCACATGCGCACTAGATCTGAGTGCCTACCTCATTGCATTATCTAAAACAACAACAAAAAAGCTCAAAAAGAGCTATACAACTCCATACCTCTAGAATTTTCCTGGCTCTCTTGATGTGACCACATTCAATAAAATTGGCAATCAGGTGATGGTAGACATCCATCAAGCCATGCAGTTCTGCCAGTAAATCCACCACTGCAAAAACACAAGAATAATGGCAAAGCTCTTAATGTACATGTACATAACTAGTCCTCACAAATAATCTGACCTTTGTGACCTTTACCTATACACGAGGTCACTGAAATAAGCATGTGTCAAGTGTCTTAACATGAGTAAAGGGTTGGCTTTTGTACCAGCAAAATGCAAATAATAAGCATTTTTCACAGATTTGTCAACCTTCCATAATCCTTGATCTTTGTTAGGAGTCAACCCAATTCATATGCATCAGAAGATCTCATCATCACCTAACTTTGTGCCAAGTTTGAAAAAAATATTTTTTCGAAAAAATATATTTTTTCGAAAAATACTTACCGATGACATTACTGTCTGGAAGTGTCTACTACTTAACTCAATTTTAGCCAAAGAACCTGTTGTGTTCCTACACAACAAGGGAGGCACACAGGGAATCCTAACTAGGGCTGAGAGTAGCCTCCCGTCCCAGCCCATCTGGGCACTCACCACGTGGCCCAATCACAATCAGTGGTGATACTTAGCTTACCAGCGGCAAGCGGGGCAGGTGGGAGGGTCCTCTGAGTAATGTCATCGGTAAGTATTTTTCGAAAAAAAATATATTTTAGAGAAAAATTAATTTGTTTCCTCAAAAACATTACCGATGACATTACTGTCTGGAAGAATGGCAAAAAGGAGGTGGGTGCCGCGCCCAAGGTACCGTCATAAAGGGCATACGACAGAGCCAGACCCCCAGTCGCCAAACTCCCGACAATTTTAGCTAAGTGCGTACCTACGGCGCGTCCGGCGCCGGGAGGGAGTGTTGCGCTGCGGCGATGTCCCTCACCAGAGCGAGGTTGTCTCGCTGGCCCGACAGATCCCTGAGGTAGAAGCGGGCGAATGTTGATTCTGCCCACCAGCCCACTGCAGCCATGATGTCTCGAACAGCACAGTTGCGATCGAAGGTGACGCTCGTGGCCATGGCTGGAACCTCATGTGCGCGTATCTTGAGCCTCTTCGCACCGTCTTGGGAAAGGTCCTGGTAGGCGGACCGTATGACCCAGCATAGCCAGGAAGATATTGTCTGAGCAGTTATGTCATTTCTGCTGGGGGCCAAAGGCAGAAAGAGGCGTGACCGTCTGTGATGCACGGGCATGGATCTGCGTAGGTAAATGCATAAGGTTGGCACAGGATCTTGTTGCCTGGTCTCCCGAGGAAAATTCACATTTTTCAGCGGCCGAATAGTTATGACCTGGGGCGCAATCAAGGGAGACCTGGTCTTGGCGAGGAAGGCATGGTCGGTGAGCAATTGCATAGAGCCATTTGCCCGGAACTGGAGGCAGGCAGAACTTGCCGACAGCGCGTGTAGTTCGCTTACTCTGGCCGCCGTAAGCCAGGGCAAAAAGGAAGCATGTCTTCCTTGTTACATCAGCGAAGAGAGACAGGAAAAGCGGTTTGAACCTGTCCGAATTAAGCCACGTCAGGACCCAGGGTAAATCCCAGCGAGGAATGAGGGAGCAGGGAACCGGGCGCTGCAGGCCAAAATGTGCCATCACGTCTGCGAGATCTTTACATGCGCCAGAGTCTGGGTGGCCGAGATGATGGTAAGTGTCAGCAATCATGGACAGGTATCCTCGGATCGTGATGGGGGCGAGGCCGAGGTCTCCAACAAATAGCCAGAGGAAGAAGTTCGAAGAAGCTGTGGAGTAGTCAGTTCGATGGGAGAGAGAGATGCCAGTCATCGCAACATGACTGGAGCACTCGCCACTTGCCCTCGTAAATGCGTCTAGTCGAAGATCGACGGGCTGAAGCGATTGCTTCCACTGCTGCACCCGAGAAGCCTCGGGCGATGAGGGCTTGCCGGACAATCTCCAGGCATGAAGGAGGAGCCACTCCAGGCACGGGTGGAAAAGCGGCTGGCGGGGCTGCTTGAGCATAGTCCTCAAGGTGGGGAGACGAAGAGGGGGACCCGTGGCGAGACTGAGGAGGTTGGTGGTCCAAGACCTGTTCCAAGAGAACGGGGCGACCAGGAACACGACCGCGTCGCAACCTCTGAGCTTGAGTAGGACTTTAGGAACGAGAACTGTCGGGGGGGGGGGGGGGGGGGGGGGGGGGGTAAGCTATACGCAATGAGCCCGTCCCACGGAACAGAGAGCGCATCAACAGCCCAGGCTAGAGGGTCTGGAATCGGGGAGACGAAGAGGGGAAGCTGGCAATTTCACCTCGTGGCAAATAGGTCGATCATGGGAGTCTCCCAGTGAGCACAGATCATCTGAAAGATGTCCGGGCGTAGTGTCCATTCCATGTGGAGTAAATGGCCGCGCCGAGAGAGGGAGTCGGCCAATACGTTCAAGTGTTCGGGGATGTGTCGAGCTCAGAGGGAGATGCAGCGGTCCTCGCACCATCGCATCAGTCGGTAGAGGAGAATGCACAGATCGGGAGAGTGGATACCTCCCTGCTTCTGAATGTAGGAGACGACTGTGGTGTTGTCCGAAAGGACAAGAAGCGTCTGGTGGCGAAGGTGGACTTCCCACACTATGAGCGCATGCCAAACTGCTTGTAGCTCAAGCCAGTTGATGTGTCTGTGCGCTAGGTCCGGCGTCCAAAGTCCGGACAATGAGAGGAAGCTCGGAAGCAGGTGAGCACCCCACCCAGAGAGACTTGCATCCATGCAGAGCGAGAGCTGAGGGGGTGGTGAGGCGAGAGGAACTCCCGAAGCAAGCCAAGAGGTGTCCATCCAGCGCTGTAGGTGTGGGCGAAGGATTGGAGGCACCGGCAGCAGGGCATCGATGTCGCCGGAGGACAGATGCCAATCAAGCAGGAGATGTAACTGAAGCAGTCGGGGGTGAAGACGACTGAGAGGCAGGAGATCCGCCGCTGCATTCATCAAGCCGAGAAGTTGCAGCCAGACTCTGGCGGGGACGGACTCCTCCCGGGTTACCTGAGCGGCTAGGGAGGTCAACTTCTGGAAACGAGGCACCGGCAAACGCACCTTGTTGAGATCGGTCGCAAATTCCATCCATAGATGAATAAACCGGCGAGATGGCGAGAGGTCCGACTTGCCCGCATAGATCAGGAACCCCAAACATAACAGCAACAGGAGTAGGGCGTCTCTGTCCATCCTCAGGGCAGACTCTGACGGATTCTGCAGGAGAAGGTCGTCTAAGTAGTTTGAGATCGGACTGGACGACGACTGCCGAGCCTTGGAGATGATGGCATCCATGATGCGAGTGAAAACCCACGGACTGATGTTGAGACTGAACGGAAGAGCCCGAAACTGGTAGACCACGCCGTCGAAGGCGAAGCGGAGATACTTCCTCGAGGCCGAGTGCATGGGGACATGGAGATACGCATCGGGGAGGTCCGGGCTGACCGCGAAGTCCATGGGCTGCACTGCGGCCCTGAGGGTCTGGGCGGTTTCCATGCGAAAAGTCGGGAGCCACGATAAACTTGTTCAGTGCCGAGAGATCGATGACAGGACGCCACTTGCCGTCTGGCTTCGGAACCACTAAGATGCGGCTGTAAAAGGCTGGGGAGTCGAGACGAGACACTATCTCCGTGGCGGCCTTCTGTAGAAGCGAGTCGACCTCTCCGCGTAAGGCGATGGCTTTGAACTCATCGGACGGAATATCCGTCTACAACGGGGATTGTCTCAATGGCGGAGGCGAACGAAAGGATTGATTGATTGTACATTGCTTAACGTCCCGACAGCAACAAGGCTTTCTCAGGATGTGCCTGCACTGCTTGTGAAAAACTAAACAGAACATTGAATGTATGTCGCCAGCCGGTCAAATACATTAAATAAACCTAACACATGGGGCCTAAATAAAGCTAAGACCATTTAGCAACACACATCCAATATCAAGAGCTACAGGCAGTGCAGACAGTAGGGATTGATTGATTGTACATTGCTTAACGTCCCGACAGCAACAAGGCTTTCTCAGGACGTGCCTGCACTGCTTGTGAAAAAAAACTAAACAGAAAATTGAATGTATGTCGCCAGCCGGTCAAATACATTAAATAAACCTACAACATGGGGCATAAATAAAGCTAAGACCATTTAGCAACACACATCCAATATCAAGAGCTACAGGCAGTGCAGACAGTAGGGAGAGTTTTAAAAAGGCAAATACAGGTGAATGGACAAAGGGTAGACAGAAACACATGCCCCAGAATAGAGAGAAAAACCCACCCTGTGGGGCTGACCAGGGTGACCCTGGGAACTAAAAAATACCTAACCCCACCCAAGTCCCCCAGGGCAGACCCGGGTGGGGGGCAGACAGTAGGGAGAGTTTTAAAAAGGCAAATACAGGTGAATGGACAAAGGGTAGACAGAAACACATGCCCCAGAATAGAGAGAAAAACCCACCCTGTGGGGCTGACCAGGGTGACCCTGGGAACTAAAAAATACCTAACCCCACCCAAGTCCCCCAGGGCAGACCCGGGTGGGGGGCGAACGAAAGGAAATCGAAAAACCCTCAGTGATGGTGGCGAGGACCCAGGGGTTGTCCGGCAGCAGCGAGCGGTCGGCGGGGACTGGAGTGGGAGGGAGTCAGGGGATCCGCCCGCGCCCATGACCAGGGCGGCGGGTAGGCCTGGGCCAGGAGGGGGCAGAGGTCCTAACGAGCTTAGCGCGGCCGAAAGCGGGAGCCCTCCGGGGCGCCTTGAAATAAGAGGGAATGAAGGACGAAGAGAATCTGAGCGGTGTGGCGCATGCGTGGTTGAACCGGAAGGGAGGCTACCCGGGTTTCCACCTAGGCTATGGCGCCCCTCACCTGCCATCATGACCATACTCGTACACAACAATTTTGGGCTTGGAGGTCCGCAGGGTACGAACCACGGCCTTGCGGGCTGTGTGAAAGCGAGGTGGTTAGTTAGTTAGTTATTTGGGTTAACGCCAAGCAGGCAACTAAGGCCATCTCACGGCGGGAAGGGTAAAAATCTGGTCAGCCAGACTAAAAGATAGGTCTTAAGACATGATGTAAATATACCTTAAAAATGTCAGGCTAAAATGTCGCACAAGTCTTTAAAGAAAACATCGAAAGACTCTCAAAAAGGTCAAAATAATAGAAACATCATAATCTATAAACGCTCAAATCTTATTAAAAATATGGCACTCCCTCAGAAAAATGTATTTTTCATTAAAATGTATTTTTTTGAAAAATACTTACCGATGGTATTACTTAAAGGAATGGTTTCTTAGCTAGTCTAATTACAAAATCAAAGTAAAACAAGAAACAGGTTCTTCAGCTGACATGACCACCTCCTCTGTAAGACGAGACTGACAGAGGGAGGCGAACAGAGGCCAGTTAGCTTTCTTGAGATTCCAGCGCCCCACTGGCAAATCCTCCTCACAGCTGACCGATGACAGAACTACTGGGAAGTGGTTACTACCACACAGGTCGTCGTGAACCTTCCAGTCAAAGTCCAGCATGAGAGAAGGATCACACACAGTGAGGTCTAGAACAGAACTAAATCCTGAACCCAAGTTAGAGTATGTAGG
>BTPG01000004.1:1376349-1460190 GCA_036245525.1 Semisulcospira habei | reverse complement strand
TCATCATCAATACAATAAGTTTCATACTGCTCAGCTTCGCACCAGCAAGCGTACTCAATGCTTCATGTTTCTGTAATTTTGTGTGAAACCTTTTGTTTAAGGCTTCCAAACCAAAACAAGTCAGGCATGTAGCAACGCTAACACCCTCAATTGCAATTCCAATTACACTTCCAATTCCTGTGGCAAACAGAACAATACCCCCTACAGAACATCCAGCTGAAACTGCACCAATAGCCATAGAAGTGTTTTGTACAGAATTGAAAACGGTCTTATACCGTCTCTTACACCATGAGTATTTTGCCTCCTCACTTTCCAAATATTTAATTGCATCTGTAATATTATTTAATCTGAATGCGTCTGCTGGTAATGTTTTATCTGATGCAATTGGCACAGCTGTCACCTGTGGCCTACCCGGCACCGGCCTCCACGCACCCCACCCGGGTCTGCCCTGGGGGACTTGGGTGGGGTTAGGTATTTTTTAGTTCCCAGGGTCACCCTGGTCAGCCCCACAGGGTGGGTTTTTCTCTCTATTCTGGGGCATGTGTTTCTGTCTACCCTTTGTCCATTCACCTGTATTTGCCTTTTTAAAACTCTCCCTACTGTCTGCACTGCCTGTAGCTCTTGATATTGGATGTGTGTTGCTAGATGGTCTTAGCTTTAATTAGGCCCCATGTGTTAGGTTTATTTAACGTATTTGACCGGTTGGCGACATACATTCAATGTTCTGTTTAGTTGGTTTTTTTTACAAGCAGTGCAGGCACGTCCTGAGAAAGCCTTGTTGCTGTCGGGACGTTAAGCAATGTACAATCAATCAAAAAACCGGCCTCCACGTGGCGTAGGTGGGTAGTCCGCTCAGTCCCTGACTGAGTGGGCTAGCGGACGGGTGCCATCTTTGTCCAGGATTAGGACTTGATGTCAGCAGATATGTTGTTCAGCCTTTTCACTGGTCCGGTTTTTAAGGAGCTGTGCTAACCTAGGTCGTACCATGTTGGATTGGTCCTTAAAAATACTCGTGACTTTTTGGTCCTTTGGATCCCAAGTGTTTGCCGTGCTTGGAGACCCGTGTCGGGGGAGAAGAGGATCCTGGTGGCTGAGGTTCCCTTTGGCTGCGGCTCACTGGTGCCAACACTCCACTTCGGCCTTGACTTCTACCTAAACGGGAGGCTAGTCGTACCGGCCTAGTCAATCGGCTCTTGTCACGTTGAGCCCTATCCCACTGTTGACATGCGGGTTGCTATACGGAGCACCATGCTATAGCTTCTGCTGCTGATTAGGTGCTTTACGCCAGTATTCCCCTGCATTCAACGGTGTGATAGAAGGCGGTGGCTCAAACGGTTCAATCGGGCTTACCCCCTTGAGTATATCTTTCGGGCAGTCTCCATTGTGCGTCGGCTGGAGACCCGCCGACAGTTGCACTTTCCCTTGTTGGGCTCGGTGGCGGGCGGGGACCCCCGGGGGATGAATATCTCTACTAATATAATATGGATAAAACCAAAAAACCAAAACTAGCACAGAAACGGCGCATAGACACCGACATTGCACATGACAGTGATTCAGACTGTGAGGAAGCGACGGCTCAGGCGTCGGCCGTATGGCCTCGCTTCCTCATTGTCCATAGCAAGGTGAAGGAGAAACCAGTTACCAAGCTGCATCCTTTTCTGGTGGGGGAGACCCTCAGGAGCCGTGTTGGCAGGCCTGACGCCCAGCGCCTCAGGTCTGGTGACTTGCTGGTGGAGTGCCGTACTCGGGCACACTCCAGCGGGCTACTGGGGCTCTCTTCCATCGGAGACACTCCTGTGGAAGTCACACCCCACAAAACTATGAATTCGTCAAGAGGCGTAATCAAAGATCAAGCTTCGGCAGAACTGTCAGAAGATGAACTTGTAAGGAACCTTAAGTCTCAGGGGGTGACTTGCGTCAGGCGCTTCGCTTCCAAGCGAGGTGGTGGGGAGATCCGTCTCCCTACCATCATGCTGACGTTTGGCACCCCCACCCCTCCTACTACCATCTGGGGAGGTTACTACTCCCTGAGAGTGAAAAAGTACGTCCCTCTTCCCCTCCGGTGCTTTAAGTGCCAAAAGTATGGCCATGGGCAGAAGACATGCCGTCAGGCAGAGGCTTCATGCGCCCGTTGCACTAGGCCCGGACACTCTGCTGAGTCCTGCACAGCCACCCCCCTGTGTGTGAATTGCCAGGGGGCGCATATGGCTTCGGATAAGAAATGCCCTCGTTGGATATCCGAGTGCAAGATTCAGCAGGTGCGTGTGGAGAAGGGGCTGTCCTTTCTGGATGCCAAAAAACTGGTTGAAGGCCCTGGTGCAGCTGCGGCTGCCCCAACCTCTAACACCTCAGTGTATACTTTTAGTGCAGCGGTGGCAGGCAAGCGCCCCACCAAAGACTTTTCATGTCAGACCCCAACTTCTTGGTTGGGGGCGGAGCCTCGGCTCATCTCGCCCCTGGAGAGTAACCCTCCTCCGGTGGTGACAAGGAGCCAGGGAACGCAGAAGGCGGACACTGCCGGTCCGGTTGTGCCGCCTTCTGTTGCCCCTAAGCCTCAGCCCCCACCCAAACCTGTTAGTCAGTCAACTCCAAAGGCTTCTGGATCTGGTCAGCCTTCTAAGGCCGCTAACTCTAGCGGCAGGAACGCTGCCCAGGACCAGAAGTCTAAGAAATCTATGGGACCGCTGTGCGCACGGGCCCAGAAGGGGAACACAGATGTGCCCCTTCAAAACAAATATGCTGCACTGGAGGAGCGGATGGAGGGAGTGGAAGTTGTTGTTGCTGATGCTGCGGCAGCTCCACCCCCTTCCTCTCCGAAGAACCAGAGGAGGCCCGGGAGCCGGCCCCCCTCTGTTTCTTCAACTCCTTCCAAGGTAAAGGAAAAAGGGGGGAAAAACTCCTTACCCCCAGATCAGACTTAATCATGGACTCTTTGCTTCAGTGGAATTGTCGTGGTTTTCGAGCTAACTTTGAGGAATTACGTCTTTTAGTCAAGTTCTATAACCCCTCAGTCATATCTCTTCAGGAGACTTACCTGAAGACTTCTGACCCTGTGTCTTTTAATGGTTTTAATGTTATACATAAAGGCTCTGATTCGGAGAGGCGCTCGGGTGGAGCGGCTCTTCTCATTAGTAGCCAAATTTTATGTAGCCCCGTTAGCATCGACACCTGTCTTCAGGCTGTCGCTGCTCGGGTTACCTTAAAAAAGACCATAACCATATGCAGTATTTACCTGCCACCATCACTGCGGGTCTGTAGCAATGATATTTTTCACTTAGTAGATCAACTGCCCCCTCCCTTTATTCTCATGGGGGATTTTAACGGTCATGCTCACCTTTGGGGTAGTGACCACTATGATGGCAGAGGTCAGATGTTAGAAGATGTTTTTTCTCAACTTAACCTATGTGTCTTTAACGATGGCTCACCTACATACTCAAACTCAGGTTCCGGATCTAGTTCTGTTCTAGACCTCACTGTGTGTGATCCTTCTCTCATGCTGGACTTTGACTGGAAGGTTCACGACGACCTGTGTGGTAGTGACCACTTCCCAGTAGTCCTGTCATCGGTCTGCTGTGAGGAGGATTCGCCGATGGGGCGCTGGAATCTCAAGAAAGCTAACTGGTCTCTGTTTGCCTCTCTCTGTCAGTCTCGTCTTACAGAGGAGGTGGTCATGTCAGCTGAAGAACCTGTTTCTTGTTTTACTTCTATTTTGTTGGAGGTTGCAGGTGAAACCATCCCTAGAACTTCCACATCACTCCCTCGGAAGCCGAGAGTACCATGGTTCAATGAAGAGTGCCGCAAGGCCCAAACAATGCGCAAATCTGCTCAGCGACGTGCATTTCGTAATCCGTCGCAAGCAAATATTTTAACCTTTAAAAGACAGTGGGCGAAAGCCCGTTATATTTTTAAACGTGAACGCCGTGCTTCCTGGAGACGCTTCGTCTCATCTTTATCTTCTAGGACTCCGTCCCAAAAAGTCTGGAAGGCTGTTCGAAGAATTGGGGGCAGGGGTGGCTCGGCTTCTGTCGGCCATCTTAGAGATGGTGCCAGTTTGGTCACAGATAAAAAGGCTGTGGCCAATTTACTTGCCTCCACCATTGCCCATAATTCTTCAACAGAGCATTATTCACCTTTCTTCCAGAGAGAGAAGGAGAAGCGAGAATCTTGTGCTTGTGATTTTATATCGGATAACTTGGAAGACTATAATGCCCCTTTTACGTTTTCAGAATTGCAGCAAGCCATGCAGAAATGTACTGACTCTGCTGCTGGATTAGATACCATCCATTATCAGCTCATAACACATCTGCCTGAGGATTCACTCCTTGTACTTCTCAAGGCCTTTAACCATATCTGGATAACCGGTCATTTTCCGCCATCTTGGCGCCAGGCTGTGGTTGTGCCAATTCCCAAGCCGGGTAAGGATCCTTCCGACCCGGGCAACTACCGGCCAATAGCTTTGACATCATGTTTATGTAAAACTATGGAACGCTTGGTCAACGCCCGACTGGTGTGGCATCTTGAGTCACAGGGTCTCATCACAGACCTCCAGTGCGGTTTCCGGCGCTTCCGTAGTACAACTGACCATCTAGTCCGCTTTGAGTCTTTTATCCGAGATGCTTTTGTCAACAAGCAGCATGTCTATGCAATTTTCTTTGATCTTGAAAACCCCACCCGGGTCTGCCCTGGGGGACTTGGGTGGGGTTAGGTATTTTTTAGTTCCCAGGGTCACCCTGGTCAGCCCCACAGGGTGGGTTTTTCTCTCTATTCTGGGGCATGTGTTTCTGTCTACCCTTTGTCCATTCACCTGTATTTGCCTTTGTAAAACTCTCCCTTACTGTCTGCACTGCCTGTAGCTCTTGATATTGGATGTGTGTTGCTAAATGGTCTTAGCTTTATTTAGGCCCCATGTGTTAGGTTTATTTAATGTATTTGACCGGCTGGCGACATACATTCAATGTTCTGTTTATTTATTTTTTTTCACAAGCAGTGCAGGCACGTCCTGAGAAAGCCTTGTTGCTGTCGGGACGTTAAGCAATGTACAATCAATCAATTGATCTTGAAAAGGCATATGACACTACCTGGAAGCATGGTATAATGTCTGATTTGTCGGACATGGGTTTTAAAGGGCATCTGCCCGTTTTTATTCACAATTTTTTGTCCAACGGGTCGTTCCATGTCCGTGTGGGCTCCACCCTCTCCGACTCCTTTGAACAGGAGATGGGTGTCCCGCAGGGCAGTATTCTATCTCCTGTTTTATTTAGCATTAAAATAAATAACATTGTAAAGGCCGTGAAGGATGATTCTGAATGCTCTTTGTTTGTGGACGACTTTGCTTTGTGTGCACGAGGTCGAGGACTTGCGTCCCTTGAGAGGCGCTTGCAGCTGTGCGTTGATCGCATCCAGGGATGGGTGTCTCTCAATGGATTCAGATTCTCGCCCTCCAAGACAGTCTGTGTGCATTTTACTAACCAGACGAAATTTTTTCCAGAACCTAGCCTGAGCATTGCTGGAGTGCCAATTAAGGTGGCTGAAGAGGCTAAGTTTTTGGGGGTCATCTTTGACAAAAGATTGACCTTCTGCAACCATGTTAACTACCTTAGAACCTCTTGTCGGAAGGCCCTCGACATTCTTCGTGTCGTTGGTCGTACTGACTGGGGTGCAGACCGCATCGTCTTACTTCGACTGTACCGGGCCCTTGTTCGGTCCAAACTGGATTACGGCTCTGTGGTATATGGCTCGGCTTCCAAGTCTGTTCTGCAGCGTCTGAACACAATTCACCATCAAGGTCTGCGCATATGTCTGGGAGCCTTCAGGACATCTCCAGTTCCTAGTCTGTATGCAGAGGCAGGGGAGCCTTCTCTCAGGCTCCGCCGCATCCGCCTCATGCTCAGCTACGTTCTGAAGCTGAAGGCCCATCCAGAAAATCCTGCCTATGATTGTGTTTTTAACCCGTCGTTTGCAGAGATTTACGATGCCCATCCGGGAGCTGTCCGTCCACTTTCCTTCCGTGTCCGACCTCATCTGCAGGCGGCCGGAGTGGACCTGGACAAAGTTTCGGAATCTCTGCAACACGTCACTCCACCCTGGCTACTACCAGTTCCTGACATCTTGCTGGACTTGACTGCCCACAAGAAGGATTGTACTCCACCAGCCATATACCAACAGAGCCTCAATGAACTCCTTTCAATTTTTCCTGGCTATTGTCGTCTTTATACGGATGGGTCCAAGTCTGAGGATGGAAGAGTGGCTGCGGCTGCAGTGTCCTCTCGCCATCCTAGACGCCCATTTAAGCTCCGTCTCCCTGACCATTCCTCTGTATTTAGTGCAGAACTGCAGGCCATTCTGCTAGCACTCAAGCATGCCTATCAGTCTCGGGAAAGGAACTTCCTGATTCTGTCTGACTCTCTTTCTGCCCTGCAGGCCCTTCAGGGCGCGGGAACAGACCATCCACTGCTGGTGCAGATTAGAGAGCTCTACGCGGACTTGATGAAGGAATATTATGACATCATTTTTATTTGGGTCCCAGGCCATGTGGGCATCGAAGGCAGCAGAATCGCAGATTCTGCTGCCAACAGTGCCCGCAGTGACCCTGTCCCTGACACACAGACTGTCTATAGTGATTTTAAACCTGTTATTAGTGCGTACATAGCCCGGGAGTGGCAGTCCGAGTGGGACAAAGAGGAAGGGAACAAGCTTCATGAAGCTCTTCCTAAGTTGTCTGACAGTCTACCTTTCCGCTGCGGCAGCCGCCGTGAGGAGACTGTCCTTGCTCGGCTCCACATCGGGCACACATATGTTACGCACTCTTACTTACTTAAACAGGATGAGCGTCCATGGTGTTTTGCCTGTGATGAGCAGTTTTCTGTTCGACACTTTTTGCTGTATTGTGCTGACCTAATTGACACCAGATATAAACACTTCACAGCAGACTCCTTGAAGGTTTTGTTCCGGGATGTTCCCCCGGACAAAATCTTCAATTTTTTGAGAGAATGCAATATTTTTAACAAGATCTGAGCATTCATAGACTATGTGAATTTTTTTGTTTGCCCTTTTTGAGAGTCTGTAGACGTTTCTTTTCCAGACATGTGCGACATTTTAGCCTGAGATTTTTAATCTATATTTACATCTTGTCTTAAGACCTTGCTTTTAGTCTGGCTGACCAGATTTTTACCCATCCCGCCGTGAGATGGCCTTAGTCGCCTGCTCGGCGTTAAACCCAAATAACTAACTAACTGTCACCTGTGGATCAGGCGCAAGCGTTGTTTTAGTCATCACATTTGTTTCAGTTGGCTCAAGCGTCGGTAGTTGCGGATAGAAGTTTACCATTTTTTTTATTGACAAATATTTTTTATTTAATCAGCAATTACATTTTGCAACTCTTCAAAAGTATACAATTTGCTGGCATAATAAAATGCAACAAGATCAGTGTGTTCAAGGTTTATGTAAGTTAGACGAACAAAAGTTGTTTTGTCAACCACCACCTTGACAGTGGGAATACTGCTCGAAACATTAATAACATCATTATTTTTTGTAATAGCAATAAAGACCTTTGATGATTCTGTTACTGTTTCATCCCATGTAAGTTTAATTCCTTGTGCAATTTGAGCCTCTTTCACAGAAACCCCACCCGGGTCTGCCTTGGGGGACTTGGGTGGGGTTAGGTATTTTTTAGTTCCCAGGGTCACCCTGGTCAGCCCCACAGGGTGGGTTTTTCTCTCTATTCTGGGGCATGTGTTTCTGTCTACCCTTTGTCCATTCACCTGTATTTGCCTTTTTAAAACTCTCCCTACTGTCTGCACTGCCTGTAGCTCTTGATATTGGATGTGTGTTGCTAAATGGTCTTAGCTTTATTTAGGCCCCATGTTGTAGGTTTATTTAACATATTTGACCGGCTGGCGACATACATTCAATTTTCTGTTTAGTTTTTTTTTTTCACAAGCAGTGCAGGCACGTCCTGAGAAAGCCTTGTTGCTGTCGGGACGTTAAGCAATGTACAATCAATCTTTCACAGAAGCTATTCTCAAGATAATTTCAAAAACTATTGTCGCTTCTCTAGCCACGACTAAGCTTGCTGGCATAAACACAACAGAGGTATCTGATCTTCCCTTTCTAGTTGTAAGAAGATACCGCCGTCTCTCATGATTTTCAACTTTCAGTTTATCTCTGCTATTGTTGTCTGGGCCAAAACTTGGAACCCCACCCGGGTCTGCCTTGGGGGACTTGGGTGGGGTTAGGTATTTTTTAGTTCCCAGGGTCACCCTGGTCAGCGCAACAGGGTGGGTTTTTCTCTCTATTCTGGGGCATGTGTTTCTGTCTACCCTTTGTCCATTCACCTGTATTTGCCTTTTTAAAACTCTCCCTACTGTCTGCACTGCCTGTAGCTCTTGATATTGGATGTGTGTTGCTAAATGGTCTTAGCTTTATTTAGGCCCCATGACTTTTGTGTTAGGTTTATTTAATGTATTTGACCGGCTGGCGACATACATTCAATGTTCTGTTTAGTTGTTTGTTTTTTTTCACAAGCAGTGCAGGCACGTCCTGAGAAAGCCTTGTTGCTGTCGGGACGTTAAGCAATGTACAATCAATCAATGTAGCTCTTGATATTGGATGTGTGTTGCTAACTTAGCTTTATTTAGGCCCCATGTTGTAGGTTTATTTAACGTATTTGACTGGCTGGCGACATACATTCAATTTTCTGTTTAGTATTTTTTTCACAAGCAGTGCAGGCACGTCCTGAGAAAGCCTTGTTGCTGTCGGGACGTTAAGCAATGTACAATCAATCAAAACTTGGAACAAGACTTACAATAAGCGGCCCAGAATTAACAACCTTCCTAAACACTAAGGCACCTTCGTCATCAGTGTATACATAAGGACTAATAAATTCAATCTTTATGTCCCAGTGGCGGCACAGGTGAAACAACCCATTTATTACCAACATGTATTAAGTTGTAGGGCACAATTATTTACAAGATTAGGCGCAACTGGTACAGTAACATCACGAAGCTGACCAAGTTTAGGAATCTGTTTTTCACCATCTTTCATGTCAACAATTACTCTCCGCTTGTACATGCCAGTCGAATCAAGTTCAAAACCATATATTTCTCCAATTTCTCCCTCCTTCTCAAAATCCTGTACATCAGCCAAATCTTTCAACTCTGTTACCGGACACGCAGCTGGTATGATTGTTCGCTTCGGACCACCACTCATTTTTTATAAACAAAAATAAAATTATTTAACTTCTAACACTACACTAAAATCATGCATAACAACTGGTTTGTCATCCTGATTAGTTACAGATAAACACAGCGACTCAAAGCCTACCCGGCACCGGCCTCCACGTGGCGTAGGTGGGTAGTCCGCTCAGTCCCTGACTGAGTGGGCTAGCGGACGGGTGCCATCTTTGTCCAGGATTAGGACTTGATGTCAGCAGATATGTTGTTTAGCCTTTTCACTGGTCCGGTTTTTAAGGAGCTGTGCTAACCTAGGTCGTACCATGTTGGATTGGTCCTTAAAAATACTCGTGACTTTTTGGTCCTTTGGATCCCAAGTGTTTGCCGTGCTTGGAGACCCGTGTCGGGGGAGAAGAGGATCCTGGTGGCTGAGGTTCCCTTTGGGCTGCGGCTCACTGGTGCCAACACTCCACTTCGGCCTTGACTTCATCCCCACCCGGGTCTGCCCTGGGGGACTTGGGTGGGGTTAGGTATTTTTTAGTTCCCAGGGTCACCCTGGTCAGCCCCACAGGGTGGGTTTTTCTCTCTATTCTGGGGCATGTGTTTCTGTCTATCCTTTGTCCATTCACCTGTATTTGCCTTTTTAAAATTCTCCCTACTGTCTGCACTGCCTGTAGCTCTTGATATTGGATGTGTGTTGCTAAATGGTCTTAGCTTTATTTAGGCCCCATGTGTTAGGTTTATTTAATGTATTTGACCGGCTGGCGACATACATTCAATGTTCTGTTTATTTTTTTTTTCACAAGCAGTGCAGGCACGTCCTGAGAAAGCCTTGTTGCTGTCGGGACGTTAAGCAATGTACAATCAATCAATCAATCGGCCTTGACTTCTACCTAAACGGGAGGCTAGTCGTACCGGCCTAGTCAATCGGCTCTTGTCACGTTGAGCCCTATCCCACTGTTGACATGCGGGTTGCTATACGGAGCACCATGCTATAGCTTCTGCTGCTGATTAGGTGCTTTACGCCAGTATTCCCCTGCATTCAACGGTGTGATAGAAGGCGGTGGCTCAAACGGTTCAATCGGGCTTACCCCCTTGAGTATATCTTTCGGGCAGTCTCCATTGTGCGTCGGCTGGAGACCCGCCGACAGTTGCACTTTCCCTTGTTGGGCTCGGTGGCGGGCGGGGACCCCCGGGGGATGAATATCTCTACTAATATAATATGGATAAAACCAAAAAACCAAAACTAGCACAGAAACGGCACATAGACGCCGACATTGAACACGACAGTGATTCAGACTGTGAGGAAGCAACACCTCAGGCGTCGGCCGTATGGCCTCGCTTCCTCATTGTCCATAGCAAGATGAAGGAGAAACCAGTTACCAAGCTGCATCCTTTTCTGGTGGGGGAGACCCTCAGGAGCCGTGTTGGCAGGCCTGACGCCCAGCGCCTCAGGTCTGGTGACTTGCTGGTGGAGTGCCGTACTCGGGCACACTCCAGCGGGCTACTGGGGCTCTCTTCCATCGGAGACACTCCTGTGGAAGTCACACCCCACAAAACTATGAATTCGTCAAGAGGCGTAATCAAAGATCAAGCTTTGGCAGAACTGTCAGAAGATGAACTTGTAAGGAACCTTAAGTCTCACGGGGTGACTTGCGTCAGGCGCTTCGCTTCCAAGCGAGGTGGTGGGGAGATCCGTCTCCCTACCATCATCCTGACGTTTGGCACCCCCACCCCTCCTACTACCATCTGGGGAGGTTACTACTCCCTGAGAGTGAAAAAGTACGTCCCTCTTCCCCTCCGGTGCTTTAAGTGCCAAAAGTATGGCCATGGGCAGAAGACATGCCGTCAGGCAGAGGCTTCATGCGCCCGTTGCACTAGGCCCGGACACTCTTCTGAGTCCTGCACAGCCACCCCCCTGTCTGTGAATTGCCAGGGGGCGCATATGGCTTCGGATAAGAAATGCCCTCGTTGGATATCCAAGTGCAAGATTCAGCAGGTGCGTGTGGAGAAGGGGCTGTCCTTTCTGGATGCCAAAAAAATGGTTGAAGGCCCTGGTGCAGCTGCGGCTGCCCCAACCTCTAACACCTCAGTGTATACTTTTAGTGCAGCGGTGGCAGGCAAGCGCCCCACCAAAGACTTTTCATGTCAGACCCCAACTTCTTGGTTGGGGGCGGAGCCTCGGCTCCTCTCGCCCCTGGAGAGTAACCCTCCTCCGGTGGTGACAAGGAGCCAGGGAACGCAGAAGGCGGACACTGCCGGTCCGGTTGTGCCGCCTTCTGTTGCCCCTAAGCCTCAGCCCCCACACAAACCTGTTAGTCAACTCCAAAGGCTTCTGGCTCTGGTCAGCCTTCTAAGGCCGCTAACTCTAGCGGCAGGAACGCTGCCCAGGACCAGAAGTCTAAGAAATCTATGGGACCGCTGTGCGCACGGGCCCAGAAGGGGAACACAGATGTCCCCCTTCAAAACAAATATGCTGCACTGGAGGAGCGGATGGAGGGAGTGGAAGTTGTTGTTGCTGATGCTGCGGCAGCTCCACCCCCTTCCTCTCCGAGGAACCAGAGGAGGCTCGGGAGCCGGCCCCCCTCTGTTTCTTCAACTCTTTCCAAGGTAAAGGAAAAAGGGGGGAAAAACTCCTTACCCCCAGATAAGACTTAATCATGGACTCTTTGCTTCAGTGGAATTGTCGTGGTTTTCGAGCTAACTTTGAGGAATTACGTCTTTTAGTCAAGTTCTATAACCCCTCAGTAATATCTCTTCAGGAGACTTACCTGAAGACTTCTGACCCTGTGTCTTTTAATGGTTTTAATGTTATACATAAAGGCTCTGATTCGGAGAGGCGCTCGGGTGGAGCGGCTCTTCTCATTAGTAGCCAAATTTTATGTAGCCCCGTTAGCATCGACACCTGTCTTCAGGCTGTCGCTGCTCGGGTTACCTTAAAAAAGACCATAACCATATGTAGTATTTACCTGCCACCATCACTGCGGACCCCACCCGGGTCTGCCCTGGGGGACTTGGGTGGGGTTAGGTACTTTTTAGTTCCCAGGGTCACCCTGGTCAGCCCCACAGGGTGGGTTTTCCTTTCTATTCTGGGGGCATGTGTTTCTGTCTACCCGATGTCCATTCATCTGTATTTGCCTTTTTAAAACTCTTCCTACTGTCTGCACTGCCTGTAGCTCTTGATATTGGATGTATGTTGCCAAATGGTTTTAGCTTTATTTAGGCCCCATGTTGTAGGTTTATTTAACGTAGTGGACCGGCTGGCGACATACATTCAATATTCTGTTTTTTTTTTTTTTTTCCACAAGCAGTGCTGGAACGTCCTGAGAAAGCCTTGTTGCTGTCGGGACGTTAAGCAATGTACAATCAATCAATCACCATCACTGCGGGTCTGTAGCAATGATATTTTTAACTTAGTAGATCAACTGCCCCCTCCCTTTATTCTCATGGGGGATTTTAACGGTCATGCTCACCTTTGGGGTAGTGACCACTATGATGGCAGAGGTCAGATGTTAGAAGATGTTTTTTCTCAACTTAACCTATGTGTCTTTAACGATGGCTCACCTACATACTCTAACTCAGGTTCCGGATCTAGTTCTGTTCTAGACCTCACTGTGTGTGATCCTTCTCTCCTGCTGGACTTTGACTGGAAGGTTCACGACGACCTGTGTGGTAGTGACCACTTCCCAGTAGTCCTGTCATCGGTCAGCTGTGAGGAGGATTCGCCGGTGGGGCGCTGGAATCTCAAGAAAGCTAACTGGTCTCTGTTTGCCTCTCTCTGTCAGTCTCGTCTTACAGAGGAGGTGGTCATGTCAGCTGAAGAACCTGTTTCTTGTTTTACTTCTATTTTGTTGGAGGTTGCAGGTGAAACCATCCCTAGAACTTCCACATCACTCCCTCGGAAGCCGAGAGTACCATGGTTCAATGAAGAGTGCCGCAAGGCCCAAACAATGCGCAAATCTGCTCAGCGACGTGCTTTTCGTAATCCTTCGCAAGCAAATATTTTAACCTTTAAAAGACAGCGGGCGAAAGCCCGTTACATTTTTAAACGTGAACGCAGTGCTTCCTGGAGACGCTTCGTCTCATCTTTATCTTCTAGGACTCCGTCCCAAAAAGTCTGGAAGGCTGTTCGAAGAATTAGGGGCAGGGGTGGCTCGGCTTCTGTCGGCCATCTTAGAGATGGTGCCAGTTTGGTCACAGATAAAAAGGCTGTGGCCAATTTGCTTGCCTCCACCATTGCCCATAATTCTTCAACAGAGCATTATTCACCTTTCTTCCAGAGAGAGAAGGAGAAGCGAGAATCTTGTGCTTGTGATTTTATATCGGATAACTTGGAAGACTATAATGCCCCTTTTACGTTTTCAGAATTGCAGCAAGCCTTGCAGAAATGTACTGACTCTGCTGCTGGATTAGATACCATCCATTATCAGCTCATAACACATCTGCCTGAGGATTCACTCCTTGTACTTCTCAAGGCCTTTAACCATATCTGGATAACCGGTCATTTTCCGCCATCTTGGCGCCAGGCTGTGGTTGTGCCAATTCCCAAGCCGGGTAAGGATCCTTCCGACCCGGGCAACTACCGGCCAATAGCTTTGACATCATGTTTATGTAAAACTATGGAACGCTTGGTCAACGCCCGACTGGTGTGGCATCTTGAGTCACAGGGTCTCATCACAGACCTCCAGTGCGGTTTCCGGCGCTTCCGTAGTACAACTGACCATCTAGTCCGCTTTGAGTCTTTTATCCGAGATGCTTTTGTCAACAAGCAGCATGTCTATGCAATTTTCTTTGATCTTGAAAAGGCATATGACACTACCTGGAAGCATGGTATAATGTCTGCTTTGTCGGACATGGGTTTTAAAGGGCATCTGCCCGTTTTTATTCACAATTTTTTGTCCAACAGGTCGTTCCATGTCCGTGTGGGCTCCACCCTCTCCGACTCCTTTGAACAGGAGATGGGTGTCCCGCAGGGCAGTATTCTATCTCCTGTTTTATTTAGCATTAAAATAAATAACATTGTAAAGGCCGTCAAGGATGATTCTGAATGCTCTTTGTTTGTGGACGACTTTGCTTTGTGTGCACGAGGTCGAGGACTTGCGTTCCTTGAGAGGCGCTTGCAGCTGTGTGTTGATCGAATCCAGGGGTGGGTGTCTCTCAATGGATTCAGATTCTCGCCCTCCAAGACAGTCTGTGTGCATTTTACTAACCAGACGAAATTTTTTCCAGAACCTAGTCTGAGCATTGCTTGTGTGCCAATTAAGGTGGCCGAAGAGGCAAAGTTTTTGGGGGTCATCTTTGACAAAAGATTGACCTTCTGCAACCATGTTAACTACCTTAGAACCTCTTGTTGGAAGGCCCTCGACATTCTTCGTGTCGTTGGTCGTACTGACTGGGGTGCAGACCGCATCGTCTTACTTCGACTGTACCGGGCCCTTGTTCGGTCCAAACTGGATTACGGCTCTGTGGTATATGGCTCGGCTTCCAAGTCTGTTCTGCAGCGTCTGAACACAATTCACGATCAAGGTCTGCGCATATGTCTGGGAGCCTTCAGGACATCTCCAGTTCCTAGTCTGTATGCAGAGGCAGGGGAGCCTTCTCTCAGGCTCCGCCGCATCCGCCTCATGCTCAGCTACGTTCTGAAGCTGAAGGCCCATCCAGAAAATCCTGCCTATGATTGTGTTTTTAACCCGTCGTTTGCAGAGATTTACGATGCCCATCCGGGAGCTGTCCGTCCACTTTCCTTCCGTGTCCGACCTCATCTGCAGGCGGCCGGAGTGGACCTGGACAAAGTTTCGGAATCTCTGCAACACGTCACTCCACCCTGGCTACTACCAGTTCCTGACATCTTGCTGGACTTGACTGCCCACAAGAAGGATTGTACTCCACCAGCCATATACCAACAGAGCCTCAATGAACTCCTTTCAATTTTTCCTGGCTATTGTCGTCTTTATACGGATGGGTCCAAGTCTGAGGATGGAAGAGTGGCTGCGGCTGCAGTGTCCTCTTGCCATCCTAGACGCCCATTTAAGCTCCGTCTCCCTGACCATTCCTCTGTATTTAGTGCAGAACTGCAGGCCATTCTGCTAGCACTCAAGCATGCCTATCAGTCTCGGGAAAGGAACTTCCTGATTCTGTCTGACTCTCTTTCTGCCCTGCAGGCCCTTCAGGGCGCGGGAACAGACCATCCACTGCTGGTGCAGATTAGAGAGCTCTACGCGGACTTGATGAAGGAATATTATGACATCATTTTTATTTGGGTCCCAGGCCATGTGGGCATCGAAGGCAACAGAATCGCAGATTCTGCTGCCAACAGTGCCCGCAGTGACCCTGTCCCTGACACACAGACTGTCTATAGTGATTTTAAACCTGTGATTAGTGCGTACGTGGCCCGCGAGTGGCAGTTCGAGTGGGACAAAGAGGAAGGGAACAAGCTTCATGAAGCTCTTCCTAAGTTGTCTGACAGTCTACCTTTCCGCTGTGGCAGCCGCCGTGAGGAGACTGTCCTTGCTCGGCTCCACATCGGGCACACGTATGTTACGCACTCTTACTTACTTAAACGGGATGAGCGTCCATGGTGTTTTGCCTGTGATGAGCAGTTTTCTGTTCGACACTTTTTGCTGTATTGTGCTGACCTAATTGACACCAGATATAAACACTTTACAGCAGACTCCTTGAAGGTTTTGTTCCGGGATGTTCCCCCGGACAAAATCTTCAATTTCTTGCGAGCATGCAATATTTTTAACAAGATTTGAGCATTCATAGACTATGTGAATCTTTTTTATTTGCCCTTTTTGAGAGTCTGTAGACATTTCTTTTAAAGACGTGCGACATTTTAGCCTGAGATTTTTAATCTATATTTACATCTTGTCTTAAGACCTTGCTTTTAGTCTGGCTGACCAGATTTTTACCCATCCCGCCGTGAGATGGCCTTAGTCGCCTGCTCGGCGTTAAACCCAAATAACTAACTAATTGTCATGTGAAAACGTGTGTTGTACAGAGCTTGTGAGTTTTCGGAAATCGACTCTGACAGTATAGAGAGACAATGGAGAGTAATTTTTTAATTATGTGGGGTGTGTAAAAAGTCATTAGTTTATTACAGAGTGCACTATCAGGATTTTGGTTTGATTTGAGAGAAACGGCAGTGTGTACGTTAATGACCGTAATTAGTAATTAATTAAGGTCATTAGGTGTTGTCAGAGACAATAGTTGTAGAGAAAGGAAGTATGAGTTTCGATAGACAATGAATTCAATAGCCGCATCAGTCATGCTCATCACTTTTTTAAAATCAAAGGGTTGATTCAAAAATAACGGGGGTGTAATGGGGGTCAAAAATTTTAATGATAAAAATGACGTAAATTAATAACTGATGCGGCTCTATTGAATTCATTGTCTATCGAAACTCATACTTCCTTTCTCTTGCTCTGATGTTCAGATCGATTGTAAATTGAATACCTTATGATTTCCTCCATCTGAGAAACGTGGCTAAAAGTTTGGTTAGCAAACACACATAGTCTTGTTTTTATGCATATTTTTTAGTTCCCAGGGTCACCCTGGTCAGCCCCACAGGGTGGTTTTTCTCTCTATTCTGGGGCATGTGTTTCTGTCTACCCATTGTCCATTCACCTGTATTTGCCTTTTTAAAACTCTCCCTACTGTATGCACTGCCTGTAGCTCTTGATATTGGATGTGTGTTGCTAAATGGTCTTAGCTTTATTTAGGCCCCATGTGTTAGGTTTATTTAATGTATTTGACCGGCTGGCGACATACATTCAATGTTCTGTTTATTTATTTTTTTTCACAAGCAGTGCAGGCACGTCCTGAGAAAGCCTTGTTGCTGTCGGGACGTTAAGCAATGTACAATCAATCAATGTTTTTATGCATAATATCACAGTGTGTGTCATAGGACAATGTGGGATTAAAAATTTGGACAAAGGTTTTGAAAAATAGCGTCTTCAGTTTTCTTTCAGTGATCCCTTTTGCAAAATGTTTGTCTTTTCCAGAAACTGACGATTGCACAGAAACACGCGAAGAAGCTGTCAATATTTATGGCTGGTGCACCCACTGAACTGATAGAGGTGAAAACATGGCCACTGTGATCATTGCACCACACATGGCCACTTTGATCATTGCACCACACATGGCCACTGTGATCATTGCACCACACATGTCCACTTTGATCATTGCACCATACATAGCCACTGTGATCATTGAACCACACATGACCACATTGATCATTGCACCACACATGGCCACTTTGATCATTGTACCACACATCTGTGTGAACAGATTGGTTGAGGATATAGTTTTTTTTTTTTTTTTTAAACCTTGTGTTCAGTATCATTTTTGGGCCCATGTGCGAAGCAAAAGTATGTTTTGGGGCAGTGGTCATCCGTCCACCGTCGCTATAGTCTTCAAACTTGGCCCAAACATACTTTGTGGCAAGACCTTTCTAAAAATACCATTTGTTTCATCCAAAACGCTACCGATGGTATTACTGATAGGAAGACATACTTAGCCTGTCAATTTCAGCCTCCAAAATTGTTGTGTGTTGCTACACAACAAGGGACATAATTCTAGCAAGCAGCTACCCCATCCGCCCACTCGGCACTGGCCTCCACGTGGCGTGGGTGGGTAGTCCACTCAGTCCTTGACTGAGTGGGCTAGCAGAGGGGTGCCATCTTTGTTCAGGATTAGGACTTAATGTCAGCAGATATGTTGTTCAGTCTTTTTGGACATGGGTTTTAAAGGGCAGCTGCCTGTTTTTATTCACAATTTTTTGTCTAACAGGTCGTTCATGTCCGTGTGGGCTCCACCCTCTCCAACTCCTTTGAACAGGAGATGGGTGTCCTGCAGGGCAGCATTCTATCTCCTGTTTTATTTATCATTAAAATAAATAACATTGTAAAGGCCATCAAGGATGATTCTGAATGTTCTTTCTTTGTGGACGACTTTGCTTTGTATGCATGAGGTCGAGGACTTGCGTCCCTTAAGAGGCGCTTGCAGCTGTGCGTTGATCGCATCCAGGGGTGGGTGTCTCTCAACGGATTCAGGTTCTCGCCCTCCAAGACAGTCTGTGTGCATTTTACTAACCAGATGAAATTTTTTCAAAAACCTAGCCTGAGCATTGCTGGAGTGCCAATTCAGGTGGCCGAAGAGGCAGTTTTTGGGGGTCATCTTTGACAAAAGATTGACCTTCTGCAACCATGTTAACTACCTTAGAACCTCTTGTCAGAAGGCCCTCGACATTCTTCGTGTCGTCGGTCGTACTGACTGGGGTGCAGACCGCATTGTCTTACTTCGACTGTACCGGGCCCTTGTTCGGTCCAAACTGGATTACAGCTCTGTGGTATATGGCTCGGCTTCCAAGTCTGTTCTACAGCGTCTGAACGCAATTCACCATCAAGGTCTGCGCATATGTCTAGGGGCCTTCAGGACATCTCCAGTTCCTAGTCTGTATGCCGAGGCAGGCGAGCCTTCTCTCAGGCTCCGCTGCATCCGCCTCATGTTCAGCTATGTTCTGAAGCTGAAGGCCCATCCAGACAATCCTGCCTATGATTGTGTTTTTAACCCGTCGTTTGCAGAGATTTACGATGCCCATCCGGGAGCTGTCCGTCCTTCCCCCACCGGGTCTGCCCTAGGGGACCTTGGTGGGGTTGTCTACTTTTTAGTTCCTAGGGTCACCTTGTCTAACCCCTGCAAGGTGGGTTCTACTCTTTTGGGGGTTTGTATTTCTGTCTTTCTGGTCCATTCATCTGTATTTTTCTTTTGAAATTCTCCCTCCTGTCTGTGCTTCTTGCAGTTCTTTTCATCATTTAGCGCAGGCACGTCCTGAGAAGGCCTTTGTCGCTTGCGGGACGTAAAGCAATCTATACTCGCTCACTCACTCACTTTTTGCTGTATTGTTCTGACCTAATTGACACCAGATATAAACACTTCACAGCAGACTCCTTGAAGGTTTTGTTCCGGGATGTTCCCCCGGACAAAATCTTCAATTTCTTGAGTGAATGCCATATTTTTAACAAGATCTGAGCATTTATACACTATGTGAATTTTTTTTATTGGCCCTTTTTGAGAGTCTGTAGACGTTTTTTTTAAAGACGTGTGCGACATTTTAGCATGAGATTTTTAATCTATATTTACATCTTGTTGGCTGACCAGATTTTTACCCATCCCGCTGTGAGATGGCCTTAGTCGCTTGCTCGGCGTTAAACCCAAATAACTAACTCACTCTCGCGAGATCGGGAAGGGAGGCTATCCGGAGGAATGGGAGGCCACTTAAGGGATGGGGTAGCTGCTTGCTAGAATTAGTCCCTTGTTGTGTAGCAACACACAACAATTTTGGAGGCTGAAATTGACAGGCTAAGTATGTCTTCCTATGCTTAGCATGCATGTCATTCGAGTGAAAGTATCCTTGTGGCGTGCCCCCTGGGTGGGAGTGTCTGGGGAGGGCTCCCGCAAACGGATATTATGACACTTGCAAACATCTTCGTATGGGTACCTGTGTGTTTTGTTAAATCATTGTTGCTGTTTGTAGTGTTGTTGTAATTTGCCTTACTTTCGATGTTTTTGAGTGTAATATAGCTTTGCCTGTTATTATGTTAGTAGATGTAGCAAGGACAGATTGGAAGAAAGGCCTGTGCGCCTAATATCACAGTCCTTGATAAATAAAGTGTCAATTCCTATCAGTAATACCATCGGTAAGTATTTTTCGAAAAAAATTATTTTAAAAAAAAAAAACAACATTTTGAGTGACCTCACAAAGGTCAAGGTCACAAGGGCTCAAGAATTGTATCAAAAATAGCTATATTTTGACATAATTTATTTTTCTCAAATACTATTCATAACTTCAAACCCAAACTTGGTACAGAGATACCTGATGGTAAGACTTATCTATGTGTACTACCCCTCGTAAAGGTCCAGGGTCACGAGCTCAGGACATAGGTCCAAAATAGCCATATTTTGACAAAAGATGTTTTTCTCAAATACTATTGAAAACTTAAAGGCCAAACTTGGTACAGAGATACCTGATGGTAAGACCTATCTATGCATCCTAATTTGGATGGCCCCTTTGAAAAGGTCATGGGTCACAAGAGGTCAACAACCATGTATGAAATGTCAATTTTTGATAAAACTGTAGTTATTATCAACCGTTTTGCAAACGTTATAGTCAAAATTTGCACAAAGGTAGTTGATGATAAGACCTTCCTATGTATACTAATATATTCGACTCGGCACAAAGGTCAAGGGTCATGGGGGTTTGACAAATGTGTGAAAACTGATTAAATTTTGAGAAAACGGGGATTATTTTAGTGCAGAGGCCATCGTTTTACTTATTCTCACGCTTGTGTGGATCGGTCGGTCATACATGTGAGCTATAAGGGCTTTGCCTTTCTTGTTTATGTGTTCAAGCTAGCCAAACCATGAAAACATAATGTGCCAGGCCTGATGCACTACAACTGGAGGTGGATAAGCCATGTTATGCTCTGCTAGCATTAAGAGATAAGGCCTGCTGTTATCTATGCACTGACAAATAACAATGCGGTTTTATATATTACTTTTTCTTTTATTAATTATTTTAAATTCATCGCATTATAGTGTGAGTGAGAGAGAGAGAGAGAGAGAGACCAGGGGCTGGGACCCTCATGAGCCACCCTATTAGGGAGGCTGGTGATGGTCCTTTCCACGACTCTGCGGTCCTCCAGTGAGAAACGTTTGAAGGCTCCGAAGTGTAACTTAAAAACTGTTGGTGAACGCTCATTCAGCTTCATTGCACCTTCAGTTTGGAACTCGCTGCCTGTCGGTCGAAATCTCTCTACTCTCCCTCAGTTTAAGGCTCAGTTGAAAACTCACTTGTAAAAAAGACATGGTCACTTAGTTTTAAGCAAACATCAGTGATCACCCACTCACAGTAACACAATTACATATACACTAGACCCAATCTGACACTGAATATAAATGTGCTGTCACAATCGCAGGTATTGCCATGTGCATGATTGTCTCTCATCTTCATTTCTATAATTCAGAATACGAGAGCGTTTTGCGATGAAGACATTGGCAGAGAAACTTCTTAGCTAACAGTGTAAACACCGTGATAGACAGATGGTGTATGCCTTATCTGAATTTTAAGTTATAAATGATTCGAATATTTGAAAAATTGGCGATCACTTAACTCTTTTCATCCTTAGGAAATCTGAAGAAAGATTTTCCTTTGCAACTTTCTTTCCATCGAGCATTTGAGCATCCAATTGCACCGCATGCATCGCGCCTCCACCTCTCCGGCGCGTCGCCATGTTTTTCATGGCAGTAACAGGGGAAGTAACTCTGGTGCTGGCCTCGCGAAAACAAGCCAGCTGGAGTATCTTACTATATAGGATAGGATCTTTGGTATTGCTGATTGCTGAGAGTTTAGGTCAGCATGTTGATTGGCGTCTATTTTGCAGAGACTCAAGGATGTGGTCTCGGAAAACACAGTGTTTGCCACACAGGTAAGTGGACATAGATAATAGTACATTTACAAGGTGTCGCTTCATTATATGTGTGTGTGCTGGTGGTTGGAGGGGGGGGGGGTGTACACAACTCTGCCACATAATAATAAAAAATCTAAAAGCATTGTTCCATGATTGAGCTTGTGCTGTGAAGCATACTCTTCATTGTATCGCTCATTATGGAATCAACTAACGGTCTGTTTCAGGACAGATTATTTGTTACACCTTTCATGCAGCATGGACGATAGTTGGCAAGCCAGTTAGAGGCATTGATCATGTGCCCCTGCGGCTGAGCCTCTAACTGGGTTAACCAACTGCATCAGCTCATGAGGAGCAGTGCCACTTGCACATGGTGTGGATTCTGAAAGAGCCTTTCGGTGTCACGGTCATACAGATGGTGTGGATTCTGAAAGAGCCTTTCGGTGTCGCCGTCATACAGATGGTGTGGATTCTGAAAGAGCCTTTCAGAATCCACACCACCGGAGGATAGGGAGGCCACTCAAGGGATGGGGTAGCTGCTTGCTAGAATTAGTCCCTTGTTGTGTAGCAATGCACAACAATTTTGGAGGCTGAAATTGACAGGCTAAGTATGTCTTCCTATGCTTAGCATGTCATTCGAGTGAAAGTATCCTTGTGGCGTGCCCCCTGGGTGGGAGTGTCTGGGGAGGGCTCCCGCAAACGGATATTATGACACTTGCAAACATCTTCGTATGGATACCTGTGTGTTTAGTCAAATTTTGCACAAAGGTAGTTGATGATAAGACCTTCCTATGTATACTAATATATTCGACTCGTCACAAAGGTCAAGGGTCATGGGGGTTTGACAAATGTGTGAAAACTGATTAAATTTTGAGAAAACGGGGATTATTTTGGTGCAGAAGCCATCCCTTTGCTTATTCTCACGCTTGTGTGGATCGGTCGGTCATACATGTGAGCTATAAGGGCTTTGCCTTTTTTGTTTATGTGTTCAAGCTAGCCAAACCATGAAAACCTAATGTGCCAGGCCTGATGCACTACAACTGGAGGTGGATAAGCCATGTTATGCTCTGCTAGCATTAAGAGATAAGGCCTGCTGTTATCTATGCACTGACAAATAACAATGCGGTTTTATAATTATATTACTTTTTCTTTTATTAATTATTTTAAATCCATCGCATTATAGTGTGTGTATGTGTGTGCGCGTGCGTGCGTGTGTGTGTGTGTGTGTGTGACCAGGGGCTGGGACCCTCATGAGCCACCCTATTAGGGAGGCTGGTGATGGTCCTTTCCACGACTCTGCGGTCCTCCAGTGAGAAACGTTTGAAGGCTCCGAAGCATAACTTGAAAACTGTTGGTGAACACTCGTTCAGCTTCATTGCACCTTCAGTTTGGAACTCGCTGCCTGTCAGTCGAAATCTCTCTACTCTCCCTCAGTTTAAGGCTCAGTTGAAAACTCACTTTTTCCAGCATGCTTTTCCTCTGTCGTAGATCCGTGGTCCTGTTGTATTTATTTGTAATGTTTCATATCGTCTATGTCATGTTTGACTGCGTGTGTTAGCGCAATGAGTTTTTGCCACAAAAAGATTTTGCGCTATACAAAAACCATTCATTCATTCACAAATCATAAGCCGTGATAAGTTGTGATAGCAAGGGATGGTACTGTGATAGAGGGAGTGGTGATAATGTGATTCAAAGTGATCAGTAGAATGCGATTCGGCAAGGATTTTAGATTCTAACAGGCGTGGGGAGATATTTTATTTAAATATGTGTTTAATTGCTTGTTCATGTTGTGAGCCGAAGACAAATTTCCATTTTATACAAATATATTTAATGGACAATAAAGATATTTGAATTTGATAGTTGAGGAGTGGTGTCAGGATAGGTTGGCTCCTCCAGTTGCCAGTCTGTTTGGCACCACCCCTGAACTATTGTAGTCGATCCGTCTTCTGGTACTTTAACCCTCCTCATCCTGATAGACCCACTGCTTGAAACAAATTTGACTATGATACTTCAAGGGTGGTGCCAGAGGTGCCAAGCTATTCTGGCACCACCCTTGAACTGAAATGGTGGATCTGTCGCAATCTGTAAAGTAGCCTTCATAGGACAATAAGCACATTTTTAAAAACTCAGCCTAAGGATGTAATGGGTTAATTCTGTCAGCCCCAAGGTCCCATTTCTCAAATTTTGGAGGGGTTGCCAAACAACCGTACCAGTTGCAGGAGATGTCTTGACCATGATAATTCAAGGGTAGTGCCAGATGAGCATGGCGCCTGAAGGCACCAAGCTCATCTGGCACTACCCTTGAATTATCATGGTCAAGACATCTCCTGCTGCAGGGATCTGGGACTAAAAGGGTTAAGATGACACCACCGAAACTGAAAGATGTGATGCTTGTTGAGTATTACTGATTGCTGAGAGTTTAGGTCAGCATGTTGATTGGCGTCCATTTTGCAGAGACTCAAGGATTTGAACTCGAAAGACACAGTGTTTGCCACACAGGTAAGTGGACATAGATGATAGTACATTTACAAGGTGTCGCTTCATTATATGTGTGTGTGCTGGTGGTTGGAAGGGGGGGGGGAGATTGTACACAACTCTGCCACATAATAATAAAAACCTAAAAGCATTGTTCCATGATTGAGCTTGTGCTGTGAAGCATACTCTTCATTGTATCGCTCATTATGGAATCAACTAACAGTCTGTTTCAGGACAGATTATTTGTTACACCTTTCATGCAGCATGGACGATAGTTGGCAAGCCAGTTAGAGGCATTGATCATGTGCCACTGCGGCTGAGCCTCTAACTGGGTTAACCAACTGCATCAGCTCATGAGGAGCAGTGCCACTTGCACATGGTGTGGATTCTGAAAGAGCCTTTCGGTGTCACTGTCATACAGATGGTGTGGATTCTGAAAGAGCCTTTCGGTGTCGCCATCATACAGATGGTGTGGATTCTGAAAGAGCCTTTCAGTGTCACCATCATACAGATGGTGTGGATTCTGAAAGAGCCTTTCGGTGTCACCATCATATAGATGGTGTGGATTCTGAAAGAGCCTTTTGGTGTCAACATCATACAGATGGTGTGGATTCTGAAAGAGCCTTTTGGTGTCACCGTCCTACACAGTCACGTCATACACGTTTACTTTAATTGGAATTGGATGCTTTCCAGGGGAAGAACCCAGAAACTGGTTTCACCCTTCAGGAGCTGAAGAAACTGTCGGACACTAAACCCAGCAACAAGGCTCTGCAGAAAAGGCTGCTCATCAAAGCCTGTGCCGTCGGGGTGAGGAAGTTTGGTCACAGATCGTATTTGATGTGTTTTGATAGACACTCGCCCAAAACACAGACCTGTACAGAATGTGCCACTGAATACAACAATAACACAACAAATTCTGCTTCCCCCTTTGGGAGAAGGTAGAGGTGGTTTTGTCGTTTTTGAAAGGAGGGTGATAATTTTGTATCTTCTAAACAAAAAGATCAGAGCTGTGTTCAAATTCATACTGAACATGAGTGCACTGTGCTTTGTGAACTTTTCTTTATTTCTTCAAAATCGTTACCGATGGTATTACTGAGAGGAAGATATACTTAGCCTGACAATTTCAGCCTCCCAAAATTGTTGTGTTGCTACCCAACCAGGGATGTAACTCTAGCAAGCAGATACCTAATCCCCAGAGTGGCCTCCCTATCCTCCGAGTAACCTCTCTTCCAAATCTCACGAGAGGCCATTATTACCAATTATACTTAGCTGCCATTTTGTTTAGATCCTTCTTTATCAGTCTCCACGTTCTCATCATCTTCTTCGTCCATCCTTAGGCCTTGTTTGTCTTAACATGGCCAGGTAAGGCCTCGGACATTGCCTCACTCGATGATTGTGGCGAATTGGGGCAATTTCCGTGGATTTGCGGCATTTTGCCGTTCGTTTCGACTTTGTCTTCGATTGTCGGTTATAATGGTCGTCTGCTGGGTTACGTATCCTCTGGGCTATGCGCGTTTCCTTTACACTCTGTTCACTGTTGCAGTTTTCTTCTTAAAACGTGCCCCACCTGTAAAAAATTCCAGTGGCCTAGTGATTTACATCCGTGCTGCCTGCCTTGCTCCGGATGTGCATCGGACCACACGTGTGGTCTTTGTGCTTCATGGGAAGAAGATCGCTGGTCCGAAATGTGGAAGTTCTACCGTCGTCAGCGCCCCATGCAGTCCGACGAAGCACCTCTTTGCCCTATCACCACCAGCTCTACCGCTATCGGTGTTTCTTCTCGATGCTCACGGTCTCCGGCTCCCAGTCCCATTCCATCACAGCTATCCCGATCTTTTGTGCTGGGACCCTTGCAGCTCTTTGCCACTCAGGCGTGGGTGTCGGACACCGTCGCTCCCACTGTGGGTGGTTTTACACCAGGTGAGATTTTTATGCCCCCGCTCCCATGAGCGTATTTCGCAGCCAGCCCTGCAGACCCGGCCTTCTAAGAGGGGTCTCCAACGGAGGCAACCCCATCATTTTGGGGGGAGGAGACATCGACCGTCGGCAGTCCCTGGCGTGTGCCCTCTCCAGCCAGACGTGACTTTGCCTCCTTGCACTTTTCCGCCGCAACTTCAACAATTGTTGTCACATCACGACTTGTTGCTCGGCGCTTCGGCTCAACCACTGTCTCCTCGCGTCCTGGCTAAAAGCCAGTCACCGCGCACTCGTGCCACACTTGGTACATCCTCTCGGCGTGTTTCTCACCCCTCCTGTCGGTTTTTTTCTCCTTCGTTGTCTCCTATTGCAGACTATTGCACCGTGCACTCGTGCCACACTTGGTACGTCCTCTCGGCGTGTTTCTCACCCCTCCCGTCGGTTTTATTCTCCTTCATTGTCTCCTATTGCAGACGTTTCCCTTCGGGATCCTACACCTCTGTCCGTCCCCCACCGGGTCTGCCCTAGGGGACCTTGTTGGGGTTGTCTACTTTTTAGTTCCTAGGGTCACCTTGTCTAACCCCTGCAAGGTGGGTTCTACTCTTTTGGGGGGTTGTATTTCTGTCTTTCTGGTCCATTCATCTGTATTTTTCTTTTGAAATTCTCCCTCCTGTCTGCGCTTCTTGCAGTTGTTTTCTTCATTTAGCGCAGGCACGTCCTGAGAAGGCCTTTGTCGCTTGCTGGACGTAAAGCAATCTATACTCACTCGCTCACTCACCTCTGTCCGTCCCCTGTCACTGTGATCCCTGCGCTTCTCCTGCCTCCCGTCGCTCGCGACACTCCTCTCGACAACAGGTGGATCACCTTCGATCCGAATGGCTTTCGCCGTACTGTCGCCGCCACCTTCACCGTGACCCCACCCGGGTCTGCCCTGGGGGACTTGGGTGGGGTTAGGTATTTTTTAGTTCCCAGGGTCACCCTGGTCAGCCCCACAGGGTGGGGTTTTCTCTCTATTCTGGGGCATGTGTTTCTGTCTACTCGAGGTCCATTCACCTGTATTTGCCTTTTTTAAACTCTCCCTACTGTCTGCACTGCCTGTAGCTCTTGATATTGGATGTGTGTTGCTAAATGGTCTTGGCTTTATTTAGGCCCCATGTGTTAGGTTTATTTAATGTGTTTGACCGGCTGGCGACATACATTCAATGTTCTGTTTAGTTGGTTGTTTTTTTTCACAAGCAGTGCAGGCACGTCCTGAGAAAGCCTTGTTGCTGTCGGGACGTTAAGCAATGTACAATCAATCAACCTTCACCGTGCACCAGTGAGGGGACGGTCCCGTTCCCGTTCTCCTACCCCACCCGGGTCTGCCCTGGGGGACTTGGGTGGGGTTAGGTATTTTTTAGTTCCCAGGGTCACCCTGGTCAGCCCCACAGGGTGGGGTTTTCTCTCTATTCTGGGGCATGTGTTTCTGTCTACCCGAGGTCCATTCACCTGTACGGGTCTGCCTTGGGGGACTTGGGTGGGGTTAGGTATTTTTTAGTTCCCAGGGTCACCCTGGTCAGCCCCACAGGGTGGGTTTTTCTCTCTATTCTGGGGCATGTGTTTCTGTCTACCCTTTGTCCATTCACCTGTATTTGCCTTTTTAAAACTCTCCCTACTGTCTGCACTGCCTGTAGCTCTTGATATTGGATGTGTGTTGCTAAATGGTCTTAGCTTTATTTAGGCCCCATGTTGTAGGTTTATTTAACGTATTTGACTGGCTGGCGACATACATTCAATTTTCTGTTTATTTTTTTTTTTCACAAGCAGTGCAGGCACGTCCTGAGAAAGCCTTGTTGCTGTCGGGACGTTAAGCAATGTACAATCAATCAATCAATCCATTCACCTGTATTTGCCTTTTTTAAACTCTCCCTACTATCTGCACTGCCTGTAGCTCTTGATATTGGATGTGTGTTGCTAAATGGTCTTAGCTTTATTTAGGCCCCATGTGTTAGGTTTATTTACTGTGTTTGACCGGCTGGCGACATACATTCAATGTTCTGTTTAGTTGGTTGTTTTTTTTTCACAAGCAGTGCAGGCACGTCCTGAGAAAGCCTTGTTGCTGTCGGGACATTAAGCAATGTACAATCAATCAATCAAAACCCGTTCTCCTGCTCGTCGCTGCGCGCGCCGCCCGCTTTTACATGAGAGACGTCAGACTCTGCCCTCTTTCTTGTGGCGTCGTTCTTCTTCTTCTTCGTCTTCAATTGACAGGAGTTCTCGGCGACCTGGGCCCCTGGACTCCTCCTCCGTCCCTCGGCGGTCCCCCCACCGGGTCTGCCGTAGGGGACCTTGGTGGGGTTGTCTACTTTTTAGTTCCTAGGGTCACCTTGTCTAACCCCTGCAAGGTGGGTTAGAGATAGATATACTGAGAGAATTAAAGCTTCATTAACACAATGACTGAGTTAACCCCTTATTTATATCTTTTTGACCCTCCATTGTCCATGTCTCCCGCACAGAGTAAATACCATTGGAAGTTATCCCTAAATCATTATTATTTAAACAGCCACATTTTTATGAAAATCAAAAATAATACTTAAGGGGTTAACTCAGTCATTGTGTTAATAATACTTTAATTCTCTCAGTATATCTATCTCTCTTAATTAGCTCATATGTCTACTGTCGCAATGTTACTATGTACGTAAACACAGCCCGTCGCCAGCACTCTAGACCAGAATAAAATATTCATAGCACTTACAATGTATTCATAACTAGATAGATATGCACCAACCCTATATCGTTATTCATCTATAACGATAGCTGCTAGATCGTTATGCGTCTTGCTTAAGTCCGTATTCACAACACCTATCTAGATAGTTTTAAATATGTACTAACCCTATCTTGATATTCATGAAGGGATCTCAGCGAGTAAGTTATTCTGTAGCGCATGTCCTTTGCAAGCCACCTGTGTTTGCTTTTACCACGCGTCGCTATTCAACTGTGAGAGGTGACACTTCAGTTTATGAATAAGCCTACCCGGCACCGGCCTCCACGTGGCGTAGGTGGGTAGTCCGCTCAGTCCCTGACTGAGTGGGCTAGCGGACGGGTGCCATCTTTGTCCAGGATTAGGACTTGATGTCAGCAGATATGTTGTTCAGCCTTTTCACTGGTCCGGTTTTTAAGGAGCTGTGCTAACCTAGGTCGTACCATGTTGGATTGGTCCTTAAAAATACTCGTGACTTTTTGGTCCTTTGGATCCCAAGTGTTTGCCGTGCTTGGAGACCCGTGTCGGGGGAGAAGAGGATCCTGGTGGCTGAGGTTCCCTTTGGGCTGCGGCTCACTGGTGCCAACACTCCACTTCGGCCTTGACTTCTACCTAAACGGGAGGCTAGTTGTACCGGCCTAGTCAATCGGCTCTTGTCACGTTGAGCCCTATCCCACTGTTGACATGCGGGTTGCTATACGGAGCACCATGCTATAGCTTCTGCTGCTGATTAGGTGCTTTACGCCAGTATTCCCCTGCATTCAATGGTGTGATAGAAGGCGGTGGCTCAAACAGTTCAATCGGGCTTACCCCCTTGAGTATATCTTTCGGGCAGTCTCCATAGTGCGTCGGCTGGAGACCCGCCGACAGTTGCACTTTCCCTTGTTGGGCTCGGTGGCGGGCGGGGACCCCCGGGGGATGAATATCTCTACTAATATAATATGGATAAAACCAAAAAACCAAAACTAGCACAGAAACGGCGCATAGACACCGACATTGCACATGACAGTGATTCAGACTGTGAGGAAGCGACGCCTCAGGTGTCGGCCGTATGGCCTCGCTTCCTCATTGTCCATAGCAAGGTGAAGGAGAAACCAGTTACCAAGCTGCATCCTTTTCTGGTGGGGGAGACCCTCAGGAGCCGTGTTGGCAGGCCTGACGCCCAGCGCCTCAGGTCTGGTGACTTGCTGGTGGAGTGCCGTACTCGGGCACACTCCAGCGGGCTACTGGGGCTCTCTTCCATCGGAGACACTCCTGTGGAAGTCACACCCCACAAAACTATGAATTCGTCAAGAGGCGTAATCAAAGATCAAGCTTTGGCAGAACTGTCAGAAGATGAACTTGTAAGGAACCTTAAGTCTCAGGGGGTGACTTGCGTCAGGCGCTTCGCTTCCAAGCGAGGTGGTGGGGAGATCCGTCTCCCTACCATCATCCTGACGTTTGGCACCCCCACCCCTCCTACTACCATCTGGGGAGGTTACTACTCCCTGAGAGTGAAAAAGTACGTCCCTCTTCCCCTCCGGTGCTTTAAGTGCCAAAAGTATGGCCATGGGCAGAAGACATGCCGTCAGGCAGAGGCTTCATGCGCCCGTTGCACTAGGCCCGGACACTGCTGAGTCCTGCACAGCCACCCCCCTGTGTGTGAATTGCCAGGGGGCGCATATGGCTTCGGATAAGAAATGCCCTCGTTGGATATCCGAGTGGAAGATTCAGCAGGTGCGTGTGGAGAAGGGGCTGTCCTTTCTGGATGCCAAAAAACTGGTTGAAGGCCCTGGTGCAGCTGCAGCTGCCCCAACCTCTAACACCTCAGTGTATACTTTTAGTGCAGCGGTGGCAGGCAAGCGCCCCACCAAAGACTTTTCATGTCAGACCCCAACTTCTTGGTTGGGGGCGGAGCCTCGGCTCATCTCGCCCCTGGAGAGTAACCCTCCTCCGGTGGTGACAAGGAGCCAGGGAACGCAGAAGGCGGACACTGCCGGTCCGGTTGTGCCGCCTTCTGTTGCCCCTAAGCCTCAGCCCCCACCCAAACCTGTTAGTCAGTCAACTCCAAAGGCTTCTGGCTCTGGTCAGCCTTCTAAGGCCGCTAACTCTAGCGGCAGGAACGCTGCCCAGGACCAGAAGTCTAAGAAATCTATGGGACCGCTGTGCGCACGGGCCCAGAAGGGGAACACAGATGTGCCCCTTCAAAACAAATATGCTGCACTGGAGGAGCGGATGGAGGGAGTGGAAGTTGTTGTTGCTGATGCTGCGGCAGCTCCACCCCCTTCCTCTCCGAAGAACCAGAGGAGGCCCGGGAGCCGGCCCCCCTCTGTTTCTTCAACTCCTTCCAAGGTAAAGGAAAAAGGGGGAAAAAACTCCTTACCCCCAGATCAGACTTAATCATGGACTCTTTGCTTCAGTGGAATTGTCGTGGTTTTTGAGCTAACTTTGAGGAATTACGTCTTTTAGTCAAGTTCTATAACCCCTCAGTCATATCTCTTCAGGAGACTTACCTGAAGACTTCTGACCCTGTGTCTTTTAATGGTTTTAATGTTATACATAAAGGCTCTGATTCGGAGAGGCGCTCGGGTGGAGCGGCTCTTCTCATTAGTAGCCAAATTTTATGTAGCCCCGTTAGCATCGACACCTGTCTTCAGGCTGTCGCTGCTCGGGTTACCTTAAAAAAGACCATAACCATATGCAGTATTTACCTGCCACCATCACTGCGGGTCTGTAGCAATGATATTTTTCACTTAGTAGATCAACTGCCCCCTCCCTTTATTCTCATGGGGGATTTTAACGGTCATGCTCACCTTTGGGGTAGTGACCACTATGATGGCAGAGGTCAGATGTTAGAAGATGTTTTTTCTCAACTTAACCTATGTGTCTTTAACGATGGCTCACCTACATACTCTAACTCAGGTTCCGGATCTAGTTCTGTTCTAGACCTCACTGTGTGTGATCCTTCTCTCATGCTGGACTTTGACTGGAAGGTTCACGATGACCTGTGTGGTAGTGACCACTTCCCAGTAGTCCTGTCATCGGTCAGCTGTGAGGAGGATTCGCCGGTGGGGCGCTGGAATCTCAAGAAAGCTAACTGGTCTCTGTTTGCCTCTCTCTGTCAGTCTCGTCTTACAGAGGAGGTGGTCATGTCAGCTGAAGAACCTGTTTCTTGTTTTACTTCTATTTTGTTGGAGGTTGCAGGTGAAACCATCCCTAGAACTTCCACATCACTCCCTCGGAAGCCGAGAGTACCATGGTTCAATGAAGAGTGCCGCAAGGCCCAAACAATGCGCAAATCTGCTCAGCGACGTGCATTTCGTAATCCGTCGCAAGCAAATATTTTAACCTTTAAAAGACAGCGGGCGAAAGCCCGTTATATTTTTAAACGTGAACGCCGTGCTTCCTGGAGACGCTTCGTCTCATCTTTATCTTCTAGGACTCCGTCCCAAAAAGTCTGGAAGGCTGTTCGAAGAATTAGGGGCAGGGGTGGCTCGGCTTCTGTCGGCCATCTTAGAGATGGTGCCAGTTTGGTCACAGATAAAAAGGCTGTGGCCAATTTGCTTGCCTCCACCATTGCCCATAATTCTTCAACAGAGCATTATTCACCTTTCTTCCAGTGAGAGAAGGAGAAGCGAGAATCTTGTGCTTGTGATTTTATATCGGATAACTTGGAAGACTATAATGCCCCTTTTACGTTTTCAGAATTGCAGCAAGCCATGCAGAAATGTACTGACTCTGCTGCTGGATTAGATACCATCCATTATCAGCTCATAACACATCTGCCTGAGGATTCACTCTTTGTACTTCTCAAGGCCTTTAACCATATCTGGATAACCGGTCATTTTCCACCATCTTGGCGCCAGGCTGTGGTTGTGCCAATTCCCAAGCCGGGTAAGGATCCTTCCGACCCGGGCAACTACCGGCCAATAGCTTTGACATCATGTTTATGTAAAACTATGGAACGCTTGGTCAACGCCCGACTGATGTGGCATCTTGAGTCACAGGGTCTCATCACAGACCTCCAGTGCGGTTTCCGGCGCTTCCGTAGTACAACTGACCATCTAGTCCGCTTTGAGTCTTTTATCCGAGATGCTTTTGTCAACAAGCAGCATGTCTATGCAATTTTCTTTGATCCTGAAAAGGCATATGACACTACCTGGAAGCATGGTATAATGTCTGATTTGTCGGACATGGGTTTTAAAGGGCATCTACCCGTTTTCATTCACAATTTTTTGTCCAACAGGTCGTTCCATGTCCGTGTGGGCTCCACCCTCTCCGACTCCTTTGAACAGGAGATGGGTGTCCCGCAGGGCAGTATTCTATCTCCTGTTTTATTTAGCATTAAAATAAATAACATTGTAAAGGCCGTCAAGGATGATTCTGAATGCCCCGGGTCTGCCCTGGGGGACATGGGTGGGGTTAGGTATTTTTTAGTTCCCAGGGTCACCCTGGTCAGCCCCACAGGGTGGGTTTTTCTCTCTATTCTGGGGCATGTGTTTCTGTCTACCCTTTGTCCATTCACCTGTATTTGCCTTTTTAAAAACTCTCCCTACTGTCTGCACTGCCTGTAGCTCTTGATATTGGATGTGTGTTGCTAAATGGTCTTAGCTTTATTTAGGCCCCATGTGTTAGGTTTATTTAACGTATTTGACCGGCTGGCGACATACATTCAATGTTCTGTTTTGGTTTTTTTCACAAGCAGTGCAGGCACGTCCTGAGAAAGCCTTGTTGCTGTCGGGATGTTAAGCAATGTACAATCAATCAATCAATGATTCTGAATGCTCTTTGTTTGTGGACGACTTTGCTTTGTGTGCACGAGGTCGAGGACTTGCGTCCCTTGAGAGGCGCTTCCAGCTGTGCGTTGATCGCATCCAGGGGTGGGTGTCTCTCAATGGATTCAGATTCTCGCCCTCCAAGACAGTCTGTGTGCATTTTACTAACCAGACGAAATTTTTTCCAGAACCTAGCCTGAGCATTGCTGGAGTGCCAATTAAGGTGGCTGAAGAGGCTAAGTTTTTGGGGGTCATCTTTGACAACAGATTGACCTTCTGCAACCATGTTAACTACCTTAGAACCTCTTGTCGGAAGGCCCTCGACATTCTTCGTGTCGTTGGTCGTACTGACTGGGGTGCAGACCGCATCGTCTTACTTCGACTGTACCGGGCCCTTGTTCGGTCCAAACTGGATTACGGCTCTGTGGTATATGGCTCGGCTTCCAAGTCTGTTCTGCAGCGTCTGAACACAATTCACCATCAAGGTCTGCGCATATGTCTGGGAGCCTTCAGGACATCTCCAGTTCCTAGTCTGTATGCAGAGGCAGGGGAGCCTTCTCTCAGGCTCCGCCGCATCCGCCTCATGCTCAGCTACGTTCTGAAGCTGAAGGCCCATCCAGAAAATCCTGCCTATGATTGTGTTTTTAACCCGTCGTTTGCAGAGATTTACGATGCCCATCCGGGAGCTGTCCGTCCACTTTCCTTCCGTGTCCGACCTCATCTGCAGGCGGCCGGAGTGGACCTGGACAAAGTTTCGGAATCTCTGCAACACGTCACTCCACCCTGGCTACTACCAGTTCCTGACATCTTGCTGGACTTGACTGCCCACAAGAAGGATTGTACTCCACCAGCCATATACCAACAGAGCCTCAATGAACTCCTTTCAATTTTTCCTGGCTATTGTCGTCTTTATACAGATGGGTCCAAGTCTGAGGATGGAAGAGTGGCTGCGGCTGCAGTGTCCTCTCGCCATCCTAGACGCCCATTTAAGCTCCGTCTCCCTGACCATTCCTCTGTATTTAGTGCAGAACTGCAGGCCATTCTGCTAGCACTCAAGCATGCCTATCAGTCTCGGGAAAGGAACTTCCTGATTCTGTCTGACTCTCTTTCTGCCCTGCAGGCCCTTCAGGGCGCGGGAACAGACCATCCACTGCTGGTGCAGATTAGAGAGCTCTACGCGGACTTGATGAAGGAATATTATGACATCATTTTTATTTGGGTCCCAGGCCATGTGGGCATCGAAGGCAACAGAATCGCAGATTCTGCTGCCAACAGTGCCCGCAGTGACCCTGTCCCTGACACACAGACTGTCTATAGTGATTTTAAACCTGTTATTAGTGCGTACATAGCCCGCGAGTGGCAGTCCGAGTGGGACAAAGAGGAAGGGAACAAGCTTCATGAAGCTCTTCCTAAGTTGTCTGATAGTCTACCTTTCCGCTGCGGCAGCCGCCGTGAGGAGACTGTCCTTGCTCGGCTCCACATCGGGCACACATATGTTACGCACTCTTACTTACTTAAACAGGATGAGCGTCCATGGTGTTTTGCCTGTGATGAGCAGTTTTCTGTTCGACACTTTTTGCTGTATTGTGCTGACCTAATTGACACCAGATATAAACACTTCACAGCAGACTCCTTGAAGGTTTTGTTCCGGGATGTTCCCCCGGACAAAATCTTCAATTTTTTGAGAGAATGCAATATTTTTAACAAGATCTGAGCATTCATAGACTATGTGAATTTTTTATTTGCCCTTTTTGAGAGTCTGTAGACGTTTCTTTTCCAGACATGTGCGACATTTTAGCCTGAGATTTTTAATCTATATTTACATCTTGTCTTAAGACCTTGCTTTTAGTCTGGCTGACCAGATTTTTACCCATCCCGCCGTGAGATGGCCTTAGTCGCCTGCTCGGCGTTAAACCCAAATAACTAACTAAGTTTATGAATAAGCCGGCTTTTGAAAGCTACATGACTGGTACCCGAGAAATCAAAACGGTGTTCATACTCTTCACTATAAACAGTTGGACAAGAAACCAACAACTAATATCTTGCACACACACACAAACACACAAACAAACACACAAACAAACAAACAGACAAACAAACAAACAAACACACACACACGCACTTACAGACACTCATGTCAGTACAATTTTATCGTAGCCTACCCGGCACCGGCCTCCACGTGGCGTAGGTGGGTAGTCCGCTCAGTCCCTGACTGAGTGGGCTAGCGGACGGGTGCCATCTTTGTCCAGGATTAGGATGTCAGCAGATGTCAGCAGATATGTTGTTCAGCCTTTTCACTGGTCCGGTTTTTAAGGAGCTGTGCTAACCTAGGTCGTACCATGTTGGATTGGTCCTTAAAAATACTCGTGACTTTTTGGTCCTTTGGATCCCAAGTGTTTGCCGTGCTTGGAGACCCGTGTCGGGGGAGAAGAGGATCCTGGTGGCTGAGGTTCCCTTTGGGCTGCGGCTCACTGGTGCCAACACTCCACTTCGACCTTGACTTCTACCTAAACGGGAGGCTAGTCGTACCGGCCTAGTCAATCGGCTCTTGTCACGTTGAGCCCTATCCCACTGTTGACATGCGGGTTGCTATACGGAGCACCATGCTATAGCTTCTGCTGCTGATTAGGTGCTTTACGCCAGTATTCCCCTGCATTCAACGGTGTGATAGAAGGCGGTGGCTCAAACGGTTCAATCGGGCTTACCCCCTTGAGTATATCTTTCGGGCAGTCTCCATTGTGCGTCGGCTGGAGACCCGCCGACAGTTGCACTTTCCCTTGTTGGGCTCGGTGGCGGGCGGGGACCCCCGGGGGATGAATATCTCTACTAATATAATATGGATAAAACCAAAAAACCAAAACTAGCACAGAAACGGCACATAGACGCCGACATTGAACACGACAGTGATTCAGACTGTGAGGAAGCGACACCTCAGGCGCCGGCCGTATGGCCTCGCTTCCTCATTGTCCATAGCAAGGTGAAGGAGAAACCAGTTACCAAGCTGCATCCTTTTCTGGTGGGGGAGACCCTCAGGAGCCGTGTTGGCAGGCCTGACGCCCAGCGCCTCAGGTCTGGTGACTTGCTGGTGGAGTGCCGTACTCGGGCACACTCCAGCGGGCTACTGGGGCTCTCTTCCATCGGAGACACTCCTGTGGAAGTCACACCCCACAAAACTATGAATTCGTCAAGAGGCGTAATCAAAGATCAAGCTTTGGCAGAACTGTCAGAAGATGAACTTGTAAGGAACCTTAAGTCTCAGGGGGTGACTTGCGTCAGGCGCTTCGCTTCCAAGCGAGGTGGTGGGGAGATCCGTCTCCCTACCATCATCCTGACGTTTGGCACCCCCACCCCTCCTACTACCATCTGGGGAGGTTACTACTCCCTGAGAGTGAAAAAGTACGTCCCTCTTCCCCTCCGGTGCTTTAAGTGCCAAAAGTATGGCCATGGGCAGAAGACATGCCGTCAGGCAGAGGCTTCATGCGCCCGTTGCACTAGGCCCGGACACTCTGCTGAGTCCTGCACAGCCACCCCCCTGTGTGTGAATTGCCAGGGGGCGCATATGGCTTCGGATAAGAAATGCCCTCGTTGGATATCCGAGTGCAAGATTCAGCAGGTGCGTGTGGATGCCAAAAAACTGGTTGAAGGCCCTGGTGCAGCTGCGGCTGCCCCAACCTCTAACACCTCAGTGTATACTTTTAGTGCAGCGGTGGCAGGCAAGCGCCCCACCAAAGACTTTTCATGTCAGACCCCAACTTCTTGGTTGGGGGCGGAGCCTCGGCTCCTCTCGCCCCTGGAGAGTAACCCTCCTCCGGTGGTGACAAGGAGCCAGGGAACGCAGAAGGCGGACACTGCCGGTCCGGTTGTGCCGCCTTCTGTTGCCCCTAAGCCTCAGCCCCCACCCAAACCTGTTAGTCAGTCAACTCCAAAGGCTTCTGGCTCTGGTCAGCCTTCTAAGGCCGCTAACTCTAGCGGCAGGAACGCTGCCCAGGACCAGAAGTCTAAGAAATCTATGGGACCGCTGTGCGCACGGGCCCAGAAGGGGAACACAGATGTCCCCCTTCAAAACAAATATACTGCACTGGAGGAGCGGATGGAGGGAGTGGAAGTTGTTGTTGCTGATGCTGCGGCAGCTCCACCCCCTTCCTCTCCGAGGAACCAGAGGAGGCCCGGGAGCCGGCCCCCCTCTGTTTCTTCAACTCCTTCCAAGGTAAAGGAAAAAGGGGGGAAAAACTCCTTACCCCCAGATAAGACTTAATCATGGACTCTTTGCTTCAGTGGAATTGTCGTGGTTTTCGAGCTAACTTTGAGGAATTACGTCTTTTAGTCAAGTTCTATAACCCCTCAGTAATATCTCTTCAGGAGACTTACCTGAAGACTTCTGACCCTGTGTCTTTTAATGGTTTTAATGTTATACATAAAGGCTCTGATTCGGAGAGGCGCTCGGGTGGAGCGGCTCTTCTCATTAGTAGCCAAATTTTATGTAGCCCTGTTAGCATCGACACCTGTCTTCAGGCTGTCGCTGCTCGGGTTACCTTAAAAAAGACCATAACCATATGTAGTATTTACCTGCCACCATCACTGCGGGTCTGTAGCAATGATATTTTTAACTTAGTAGATCAACTGCCCCCTCCCTTTATTCTCATGGGGGATTTTAACGGTCATGCTCACCTTTGGGGTAGTGACCACTATGATGGCAGAGGTCAGATGTTAGAAGATGTTTTTTCTCAACTTAACCTATGTGTCTTTAACGATGGCTCACCTACATACTCTAACTCAGGTTCCGGATCTAGTTCTGTTCTAGACCTCACTGTGTGTGATCCTTCTCTCATGCTGGACTTTGACTGGAAGGTTCACGACGACCTGTGTGGTAGTGACCACTTCCCAGTAGTCCTGTCATCGGTCAGCTGTGAGGAGGATTCGCCGGTGGGGCGCTGGAATCTCAAGAAAGCTAACTGGTCTCTGTTTGCCTCTCTCTGTCAGTCTCGTCTTACAGAGGAGGTGGTCATGTCAGCTGAAGAACCTGTTTCTTGTTTTACTTCTATTTTGTTGGACCCCCACCCGGGTCTGCCCAGGGGGACTTGGTTGGGGTTAGGTATTTTTTAGTTCCCAGGGTCACCCTGGTCAGCCCCACAGGGTGGGGTTTTCTCTCTATTCTGGGGCATGTGTTTCTGTCTACCCGAGGTCCATTCACCTGTATTTGCCTTTTTTAAACTCTCCCTACTGTCTGCACTGCCTGTAGCTCTTGATATTGGATGTGTGTTGCTAAATGGTCTTAGCTTTATTTAGGCCCCATGTTGTAGGTTTATTTAACGTATTTGACCAGCTGGCGACATACATTCAATTTTCTGTTTAGTTTTTTTTTTTCACAAGCAGTGCAGGCACGTCCTGAGAAAGCCTTGTTGCTGTCGGGACGTTAAGCAATGTACAATCAATCCATCAATCTATTTTGTTGGAGGTTGCAGGTGAAACCATCCCTAGAACTTCCACATCACTCCCTCGGAAGCCGAGAGTACCATGGTTCAATGAAGAGTGCCGCAAGGCCCAAACAATGCGCAAATCTGCTCAGCGACGTGCTTTTCGTAATCCGTCGCAAGCAAATATTTTAACCTTTAAAAGACAGCGGGCGAAAGCCCGTTACATTTTTAAACGTGAACGCCGTGCTTCCTGGAGACGCTTCGTCTCATCTTTATCTTCTAGGACTCCGTCCCAAAAAGTCTGGAAGGCTGTTCGAAGAATTAGGGGCAGGGGTGGCTCGGCTTCTGTCGGCCATCTTAGAGATGGTGCCAGTTTGGTCACAGATAAAAAGGCTGTGGCCAATTTGCTTGCCTCCACCATTGCCCATAATTCTTCAACAGAGCATTATTCACCTTTCTTCCAGAGAGAGAAGGAGAAGCGAGAATCTTGTGCTTGTGATTTTATATCGGATAACTTGGAAGACTATAATGCCCCTTTTACGTTTTCAGAATTGCAGCAAGCCTTGCAGAAATGTACTGACTTTGCTGCTGGATTAGATACCATCCATTATCAGCTCATAACACATCTGCCTGAGGATTCACTCCTTGTACTTCTCAAGGCCTTTAACCATATCTGGATAACCGGTCATTTTCCGCCATCTTGGTGCCAGGCTGTGGTTGTGCCAATTCCCAAGCCGGGTAAGGATCCTTCCGACCCGGGCAACTACCGGCCAATAGCTTTGACATCATGTTTATGTAAAACTATGGAACGCTTGGTCAACGCCCGACTGGTGTGGCATCTTGAGTCACATGGTCTCATCACAGACCTCCAGTGCGGTTTCCGGCGCTTCCGTAGTACAACTGACCATCTAGTCCGCTTTGAGTCTTTTATCCGAGATGCTTTTGTCAACAAGCAGCATGTCTATGCAATTTTCTTTGATCTTGAAAAGGCATATGACACTACCTGGAAGCATGGTATAATGTCTGATTTGTCGGACATGGGTTTTAAAGGGCATCTGCCCGTTTTTATTCACAATTTTTTGTCCAACAGGTCGTTCCATGTCCGTGTGGGCTCCACCCTCTCCGACTCCTTTGAACAGGAGATGGGTGTCCCGCAGGGCAGTATTCTATCTCCTGTTTTATTTAGCATTAAAATAAATAACATTGTAAAGGCCGTCAAGGATGATTCTGAATGCTCTTTGTTTGTGGACGACTTTGCTTTGTGTGCACGAGGTCGAGGACTTGCGTCCCTTGAGAGGCGCTTGCAGCTGTGCGTTGATCGAATCCAGGGGTGGGTGTCTCTCAATGGATTCAGATTCTCGCCCTCCAAGACAGTCTGTGTGCATTTTACTAACCAGACGAAATTTTTTCCAGAACCTAGTCTGAGCATTGCTGGTGTGCCAATTAAGGTGGCCGAAGAGGCAAAGTTTTTGGGGGTCATCTTTGACAAAAGATTGACCTTCTGCAACCATGTTAACTACCTTAGAACCTCTTGTTGGAAGGCCCTCGACATTCTTCGTGTCGTTGGTCGTACTGACTGGGGTGCAGACCGCATCGTCTTACTTCGACTGTACCGGGCCCTTGTTCGGTCCAAACTGGATTACGGCTCTGTGGTATATGGCTCGGCTTCCAAGTCTGTTCTGCAGCGTCTGAACACAATTCACCATCAAGGTCTGCGCATATGTCTGGGAGCCTTCAGGACATCTCCAGTTCCTAGTCTGTATGCAGAGGCAGGGGAGCCTTCTCTCAGGCTCCGCCGCATCCGCCTCATGCTCAGCTACGTTCTGAAGCTGAAGGCCCATCCAGAAAATCCTGCCTATGATTGTGTTTTTAACCCGTCGTTTGCAGAGATTTACGATGCCCATCCGGGAGCTGTCCGTCCACTTTCCTTCCGTGTCCGACCTCATCTGCAGGCGGCCGGAGTGGACCTGGACAAAGTTTCGGAATCTCTGCAACACGTCACTCCACCCTGGGTACTACCAGTTCCTGACATCTTGCTGGACTTGACTGCCCACAAGAAGGATTGTACTCCACCAGCCATATACCAACAGAGCCTCAATGAACTCCTTTCAATTTTTCCTGGCTATTGTCGTCTTTATACGGATGGGTCCAAGTCTGAGGATGGAAGAGTGGCTGCGGCTGCAGTGTCCTCTCGCCATCCTAGACGCCCATTTAAGCTCCGTCTCCCTGACCATTCCTCTGTATTTAGTGCAGAACTGCAGGCCATTCTGCTAGCACTCAAGCATGCCTATCAGTCTCGGGAAAGGAACTTCCTGATTCTGTCTGACTCTCTTTCTGCCCTGCAGGCCCTTCAGGGCGCGGGAACAGACCATCCACTGCTGGTGCAGATTAGAGAGCTCTACGCGGACTTGATGAAGGAATATTATGACATCATTTTTATTTGGGTCCCACCCCCACCCGGGTCTGCCCTGGGGGACTTGGGTGGGGTTAGGTATTTTTTAGTTCCCAGGGTCAGCCTGGTCAGCCCCACAGGGTGGGTTTTTCTCTCTATTCTGGGGCATGTGTTTCTGTCTACCCTTTGTCCATTCACCTGTATTTGCCTTTTTAAAACTCTCCCTACTGTCTGCACTGCCTGTAGCTCTTGATATTGGATGTGTGTTGCTAAATGGTCTTAACTTTATTTAGGCCCCATGTGTTAAGTTTATTTAATGTATTTGACCGGCTGGCGACATACATTCAATGTTCTGTTTATTTTTTTTTTCACAAGCAGTGCAGGCACGTCCTGAGAAAGCCTTGTTGCTGTCGGGACGTTAAGCAATGTACAATCAATCAATCAATTATTTGGGTCCCAGGCCATGTGGGCATCGAAGGCAACAGAATCGCAGATTCTGCTGCCAACAGTGCCCGCAGTGACCCTGTCCCTGACACACAGACTGTCTATAGTGATTTTAAACCTGTGATTAGTGCGTACGTGGCCCGCGAGTGGCAGTTCAAGTGGGACAAAGAGGAAGGGAACAAGCTTCATGAAGCTCTTCCTAAGTTGTCTGACAGTCTACCTTTCCGCTGCGGCAGCCGCCGTGAGGAGACTGTCCTTGCTCGGCTCCACATCGGGCACACATATGTTACGCACTCTTACTTACTTAAACGGGATGAGCGTCCATGGTGTTTTGCCTGTGATGAGCAGTTTTCTGTTCGACACTTTTTGCTGTATTGTGCTGACCTAATTGACACCAGATATAAACAATTTACAGCAGACTCCTTGAAGGTTTTGTTCCGGGATGTTCCCCCGGACAAAATCTTCAATTTCTTGCGAGCATGCAATATTTTTAACAAGATTTGAGCATTCATAGACTATGTGAATCTTTTTTATTTGCCCTTTTTGAGAGTCTGTAGACATTTCTTTTAAAGACATGTGCGACATTTTAGCCTGAGATTTTTAATCTATATTTACATCTTGTCTTAAGACCTTGCTTTTAGTCTGGCTGACCAGATTTTTACCCATCCCGCCGTGAGATGGCCTTAGTCGCCTGCTCGGCGTTAAACCCAACTAACTAACTAACTAACTTCTGCAAGACTAGCAAGACCTAAAGACAAATGTTGCATGGAGTCATAAAATGCTAATTTGTCTAACCTAAAAGTTAAGTATTTCTCAGTTGTCTGGGCAATACAACTTATGTTTTTGTACGACTCATCTACAGCCTGCATGATGATGTGTGAATCATACCCTTTGAGATTGTGAAAAAAGATTGGTAACTTGTATGTCTTAGGATCTATTTTTAATAATAAGTTACAATTGTTATGTGCAGCACCTCTGTAACACCCAGTTATGTGATCGTGGTCACGAACTTTATCACCCCCTAAAGGCTGTTCACAAATCCAACACGTCACAGCTGTATCAAATTTTAGTTTGTCTTCTTCTGTCATCACCAAAGGCATCTGACATGTTGTGAGATACTGTACTACCTGACTATACAGATGTCTCATTTCTGTTAAAAACAGGCATGCTGCATTTTCACCCCTGTAGATAACAGGTTCTGAATGCACACCGTCAGACCTAACAATAATGTATCCAAAAGAACACACCACTTGGTCACTCAACTTTATAGTCTTTGGTAATGACTCTGGAACAGGACCCTCATATGCTACTACTAATGATTCGAAATCAGCGTACACTACAAACGGCAGCTTTTGTTGATTCCCATAGTTCTTAAAATACACTTGACTACCAGGCTCTGGATACTTAAGTACAGTTTGTATGTCATCAGCTGACCTGCAGTGTAGGACGTGTTTGTGCGCTACGTTTATGGTGGAAAACCTCTGTAAACATTTTTTACAAACTACCTGTTTGCCATTGTGTTTTGTTGTATGTCCGTGAATTAGACGTGACATATTTCTGATAATTGTGTAGTGAAAGTTATTGTCATCTCCGATTAGCAACATATCAACTTGTTTATCTTTTGACTGCCCATAGGTTGGGGCAATTGTGGACACTCTAATTGGTTGTAACTTGTTCTCAGATTTATTATCCCACACAAACACATTCACAGATATACCAGGATTTAATTTTTCAAACAAGTCTATGTCCTCTATTTTAACAGGAAACTCAATACCACTAAAGTTGAGTTCATTTACAAATTTGATGTAGTTAGATACACGATCAGGTCTTGACCTCACAAAGTGTAGTTTAGCAAGCACACACCACATGAAACAGAAATTGTCTTTGTTCTGAATATTAACAACAGCCTTTTTGTTTGCAACCTCAGTTGGCAGTGGTATCCATGCTTTACCTAATATAGGATGATACCTAGACTGCTTTAATTGTAGTTCATGTACATGTCCTTCGTGCCAACCAGACCCCTTCATTTTTGCACTGTCAATTGCCTGTAGGAAGTCAGGTAATAGTCTGTCTCTAAACACGTTCTCCAATTCTCTTTGTGTGTTAACTGTGTGTTGTCTTGTTGATATATACGATACAATCAATTCACTGTCCATTCTAGTAAATTCTATTTTTGCAACAATTTGAATTTTAACACTGCCTGTGATTAGATTTTGTTGTATGACAGAAAAAGAGTTTTCTATTGATTCATAGACATTATTAGTATTGGATATAGGCAAGTTTGTTGTGTGAAACACGTTTCTTAAACTAGATGAGCCAGGGTTTGATGGGCCAGGGCTTTGTGAATTGTCCGTCATTTTTATTTGTCCGTCAAAATAATAAATAAAATAAAAAATATATTACCATTGTCACACCATATGTAATACTGTATTATCTGTAGTTATGATAAACAAGTCAACTACTTTCCTGGTGTTTGTCTTGAAGTCTTGTCCTGCAGGTGTAATATCACTTTATTAAATGTAACACTTTCAATGTAACAATGTAGTTTTCTTAATTGAACAAATATGTCTTCACACAGTACCTCAAACCAACGCAAGTGGCCACTGTTAGCATTATAAACTTTAAAAGCATTTGTCTTAAGATCAACAGTCTCATAATCATAATGTGGTAATCCATCTGAATATTCCAAAGTAACATGTCGTGTATATTCTTATTATCGGTGTTGAGAGTTTAAAGCTGGGTTCAAACACACGTGATTTTAAGTCAGTAAAGTGCATAACATCTTTGAAGCATTCTGTAACATCAAACACTTGGGTTTGTCCGTCTGTCATTTTTATTAGACAAACAAAAGAATAAATTAATTTACTAACCCATACCCTGTGGGCTGATTATAATTGTTATAAAAAAGTTTTCCATTGTTTTCAAATTGTTATTAAGTACTTGTAAGTAATTAGGGTAAGTAATTAATAAGTTCTTAATGGTAAGTAGTTAATAAGTTCCTATTGTAACTCACTTTAAGGTAACCTAAAGTTGAGACCACTTGGTAGTTTCTTATCTAACTGTTTTTCAGTGCCTTATAGACATGAGTACATTAGCCCTCACATGTAGAACCGTTTTGTAAATGATTGCTCTATTTTGAAAAGTAACATGTCCCCTGTTGAACTTTGACATTATCTAGAGATTTAAACGGCTATAGCTGTGACGGCTGAGAGCTTTTCAAGAGCACAGCCCTTGAATAAGAATGGAATGTGTCCCCCTATTGAAAAGCGAGCGAGAGAGATAATACGAAAAGCAAACAAACACTGACACTACCTGGCAGCTCAGGCTTACGATAAAATTGTACTGACATGAGTGTCTGTAAGTGCGTGTGTGTGTGTGTGTGTGTGTGTGTTTGTTTGTTTGTTTGTGTGTCTGTTTGTTTGTTTGTTGTGTGTTTGTTTGTGTGTTTGTGTGTGTGTGTAAGATATTATTTGTTGGTTTCTTGTCCAACTGTTTATAGTGAAGAGTATGAACACCGTTTTGATTTCTCGGGTACCAGTCATGTAGCTTTCAAAAGCCGGCTTATTCATAAACTGAAGTGTCACCTCTCACAGTTGAATAGCGACGCATGGTAAAAGCAAACACAGGTGGCTTGCAAAGGACATGCGCTACAGAATAACTTACTCGCTGAGATCCCTTCATGAATATCAAGATAGGGTTAGTACATATTTAAAACTATCTAGATAGGTGTTGTGAATACGGACTTAAGCAAGACGCATAACGATCTAGCAGCTATCGTTATAGATGAATAACGATAAATATAGGGTTGGTGCATATCTATCTAGTTATGAATACATTGTAAGTGCTATGAATATTTTATTCTGGTCTAGAGTGCTGGCGACGGGCTGTGTTTACGTACATAGTAACATTGCGACAGTAGACATATGAGCTAATTAAGAGAGATAGATATACTGAGAGAATTAAAGTATTATTAACACAATGACTGAGTTAACCCCTTAAGTATTATTTTTGATTTTCATAAAAATGTGGCTGTTTAAATAATAATGATTTAGGGATAACTTCCAATGGTATTTACTCTGTGCGGGAGACATGGACAATGGAGGGTCAAAAAGATAAATAAGGGGTTAACTCAGTCATTGTGCAAAGGTCTGAATTGTTCCGCCGTTTCGAGGATTTCCTCGGTAATCTCGCCAATTTTCCACTCCTCAAACTACTATTTACTATACTACTACTACTACTGTTTCCGTGTATAATTTCTTGCGCCTTTTTAATTTCCGCTTTTTTTTTCAAAGTCAATTCAGACCTTTGATTGTGTTAATGAAGCTTTAATTCTCTCAGTATATCTCTGGGTTCTACTCTTTTGGGGGTTTGTATTTCTGTCTTTCTGGTCCCCCACCCGGGTCTGCCCTGGGGGACTTCTACGTTTTAGTTCCCAGGGTCACCCTCAGAGCTGCCTACCGTTACGATTTTCTGTACTTTGTTCCGGAAAATTGACAAAAATACATGGCGTTACGGAAAAGACGGATATTTTATAAACGTTCCGGAAGATTAAAAAAAAAACGAGGATTTTTTTTTTTTGCCTGTGGTTTCAGCCTTAACCCATTTCCGAGCGTCTTCCGAAAATTTCCAAGCGCCTTCCGCCCCTTGCGAGCATGCGCAGTCAAACTGATTCGAAGTTTCAGGCATGCGCCTTGCCACTACTAGTTTGACATCGTGTCTCCACATGTGTATTCAACTGAACTCTTGTGCTCGATGATAAAATTAAAATGGCTAGTAAACGGAAAAATCCCACAGAAGTGTTGAGTGACAGTGATACTGCAAAGACACCACCAAAGACAACACATAAGAAGCAGCGGCGTATCCAAGCATTTCGTGACGAGTACATTCGCGATTATCCTTGCCTCTTGGCTGGAAAGAAACCAAACTGTGCTTACTGCAAATTCTGTGACAAAGAGTTTTCTGTGGGGCACGGAGGTGCAGATGATTGTCGCAGGCATTGTGAGTCGGTTAAACACACCGACAATGAAAAGAAAGAAAATGAGAAAAACAAGTGTCAGAAGATTTCAGGTTTTTTTGTGCAAGCCCCATCATCGTAGTCGACTGCAGAAAAGAAAAATGGCGACTCCTCTATTCGTGCCGAAGTCATGCTCGTCAATTTAGTAACAGAATTAAACTTGCCCCTCTCATCTCTAGACACCTTCAACAAAGCTCTTCCCAAGATGTTTCCAGACTCGAAAATTGCACAAAATTTTCAGTGTGGCCAAAGTAAAGGCACAGCTATTCTGAAGGAAATTTCCGCCAAGACTTCAACTGCCATTGCTGATAAACTGAACAGTCTATAACTCAACGGACACAGATTACTCTGAACTGAGGTAGTCACTACAGCTCCAAAAACACATGGCCCCACGAGCTCCTTAGCATCCGCGTTATCGCGGAATTGTTTATATTACAGCGGACGGCAGACGCAGCCGTCCTTGTTAGTCCCTTCCTTTTTGTCCGGCCTTGTCTCCTTGACTGCGTGCGCAAAATAAGGTGAACTTGTGTGAAATCATTGAAAATTCGCATCAACTTCATTTTTAAAAAAAATGAACTTTAGAATTTTTTAGTGCGTGTACGCGGTAAACCGCCTTTTTTTTTTGGAAACAATAGGCGCACAGGCCTCTTTTCGTTTTTGCCCTTGCTAAACTACAACATTCTCAGAGAGAGAAAGAGAGATGAAATGAAACTTTATTAAGAGAGAGAGAAAACAACAGCCTAGTGGTAATAAAGTGTAAAAATGGTTATAACTAAATAGTGTATACACGGTATAAGTGAAGACACAGTCATACTATCCACCGTGAACTGAAAAACTTGAAAAGCTTTTGGTCAGGCAGGGAGTCGCATGAGCAAAAAAGGAGGGGAGGAAATACGCTCGCGGCGGGTTTGATAATTATGTGCCAGATATCTCTCACGACAGCTTGATGATAACTGACTCGCACTCATACTTGCCGGAATTCAGGGACCTTTTTTCTATGTCCGTTGAGTTATAGACTGTGAAACAACAACCATTTACTATTTCAACTGACGTCAGCACTGATGCAGGCGACTCAAAGCTGTTCCCCCTGGTTGTTAGAACATATGATCCAGACACTCTGATTGCGCCATAGGTAAAATTGTCGGGAGTTTGGCGACTGGGGGTCTGGCCTGGCACCCTTGATTTCGTTATTCAACCAGGTGGGCAGCTGGGGATTTGTGGCTCTGTCATATGCCCTTTATGACGGTACCTTGGGCGTGGCACCCACCTCCTTTTCGCCATTCTTCCAGACAGTAATGTCATCGGTAATGTTTTTGAGGAAACAAATTAATTTTTCTCTAAAATATATTTTTTCGAAAAATACTTACCGATGACATTACTGTCTGGAAGCGTCTACTACTTACTCAATTTTAGCCTAAGAACCTGTTGTGTTCCTACACAACCTGGGAGGCACTTGGTGAACCCTAACTAGGGCCGAGAGTAGCCTCCCGTCCCAGCCCATCCGGGCACTCACTACGAGGCCAAATCACAATCAGTCATGATACTTAGCTTACCAGCGGCACAGGTGGGAGGGTCCTCTGAGTAATGTCATCGGTAAGTATTTTTCGAAAAAATATATTTTAGAGAAAAATTAATTTTTGGCTAAAAACCGGCTACCCTCAGCTGACCCTCAACCGATCAGTATTCGTCCTCTTCGGGGTCCTGACACGCCCCGGGACGTCAGACAGCAGGATCCAGTCCAGGCGTTAAAAATCTATCTCCGCCGGTCAAAGCCGTTATGGCGGGGTCGTTCACGCCTTTTCTTGCCCTTGGTTCCGAACCGGCACGATATATCCGCCCAAACAATCTCTGCTTAGCTGCGTGGAGTTATCCATTCCGCTTACAATGACCTCTCGACTGAGGGTGCGAAGAAGCTGCGGATTCGGGCGCACAAGATCTGGGCTGTCTCCCACGAGTGTAGAGTTCGATCGTAACTGCGCCGTGAAGGACATTGTAGCGGCTGTGGGCTGGCGGGCCGAATCTACCTTCGCCCGTTTTTACTTGCTTGACCTCTCCAGCCAGCGACACAACCTGGCTCTGGTGGGTGTCGTTGCCGTGGCTCAACACTCCCTCCTGGCGCTGGCGGCGCCATAGGTAACACTTAACTGAAATTGCTGGGTGTGTGCACCGGCCGGGGGTCTAGCTAAGCAGTTACCTGGGGGAATTGACCCTAGAGCGGCACCCTCCCCCTCTTTTTAATTCTTCCTCTCAGTAATACCATCGGTAACGATTTTGAACAAATAAATGTATTTTTCTTTAAAATAATTTTTTTCGAAAAATACTGATGGTATTACTCAATCTTGCCTCCCGCCTTCCCCGCTTGCCGCATGTCGGCTCAGATAGAACTGGTAATAACGGCCTCTTGCAAGATTTGGAGGGGAGGTTACTCGCAGGATAGGGAGGCCACTCTGGGGATTAGGTATCTGCTTGCTACAGTTACGTCCCTGGTTGTGTAGCAACACACAACAATTTTTGGTGGCTGAAATTGTCAGGCTAAGTATATCTTCCTCTCACTAGTAATACCATCGGTAAGTATTTTTCGAAAAAAATTATTTTAAAGAAAAATACATGTTTGTGTTACGGACACAAAACTAGAGCTGTTTGCAGATTTTGCTTTGTAAACATGTTTTATTTGTATTAACCCTGATACTCTACTGCTTGAAATAAATTTGACTATGGTAGTTCAAGGGTGGTGCCAGAATAGCTTGGCGCCTGAGGCTGACTCGTTTAAAATGTGTGTATTGTCCTATGAAAGCTAAATTACAGATTAGGAGATAAGTCAATCATTATAGTTCAAGGGTGGTGCCAGAATAGCTTGGTGCCAGAGGTGCCAAGCTTTTCTGGCACCACCCTTGAACTACAACGGTTGATCTAGCTTGTAATCTGTAGTCTAGCCTTCACAGAACAATAGGCAATTAAAAAAAAAAAACACAACTCGGCCTCAGGATCTAAGGGTTAAAAGGGAACTGTCCCTATAGTGCATTTTAACGATGTGCAATTTTCCAATGAAAGGCGCTGTACACACTGAAAACGTGGTTCGAATCTTTATGGTGCAGGATATACAAGAAGCAGAGAAAGTGTTGGCGCAGTTGGAAGCGGAGGAGGGTTTCGTATTCCATCCCATTGTTTTGTCCCAGCTTGCCTACCTGTATGCCATGTTTGCCAAGGACATCAGCAAGGCATGCAGCTATATGGACCAACTGTAAGTCATTGAAACTGGTCCTGATAAGTCATTTGAATCCTAGCCGTCGGCGCAAAAGCTATGCTTATGAACCAAAGGTACACCTTTGGGCCCCGACCCTTTAAGCTTTCCCCTTCTCAGAATGCACTCAGCTTTACCCTAGTCGTACTCCTAGATGTTTTCATACGCAGATGTTTAAAGCTGTTTTTTTCCGATGTTTATGTGAACCACACTTTGCTGAGTTCCATCAAAAAATGGCAACAAATTTTAACGGGCCATTTTCCCTGTGGAACAGCTGTGAGTCTCTCAGTTGTAAGGATGATTTTTAGTTATCTGTGGAGTGTGGATGTTAATATGAGGATGTTTATTCACCTTACAGATGGTTTGCATGGTCTGAAAGTAAATCACCAGTCTTTTCAGTTAACCCAGTTACCCCCAACGCCCTATACAGTTCTATCTCAATCGCCCCACGTGCCGTTTGTAGGCATGGTCTAGACTGAAGTCGGCTCATTTGCGAAACCTGTCAACACATCTTGATAACTCGGCCGTGCTTGCCTGGCATCTGGTCACAGTCAAGGCAGCCCTGTTTCAGTTAGACTCGGTTTGAGAAACATCAGCGTGAATGACACCAGTAAGAGGTATAGATTCTCATGAGCCCTCAAGCAGAGGGGATAATGAGTATCTATGCCCCTTGCAGATGTGGACTGGTTTCTTGCACAGACTACAGTCGTTACTTAGTCCGCATCCACTTCCTCAGTTTGAGGAATGATGTCCGTTACAAACACACAAAAATCAAGCTAAAGGCATAGATTTTTTTATAAATAGCCTTTTGTGGCGAGGACTTATGAAGATCTGTACCTCTTGCAGATTTCATAGACTCACTCTTGCAACTTGACAATCCTTACTTCAGCCGTTTACCAGATAGTGATTTTCTAGAAAAGGGTACTTCTTTGCATTTTACACGCTTGGCAGTCACCTTTTTGGTCCTTTCAATGTTCTGTTTATTTTTTTTCACAAGCAGTGCAGGCACGTCCTGAGAAAGCCTTGTTGCTGTCAGGACGTTAAGCAATGTACAATCAACAAACCTTTTTGGTCTGGATTGCTTATTTTCTAGAGAGTAACAAAGGTTTGGGTATACACACAACCCACAAAAACAAACGCTATCTTCGAAACCTAGTATGTCCGAAGTGCAACATGCTGCAAAAGAGAAAGAGTGCCACACCGCTTGGTTTTAACTGTCATGGCTGAACAAAGTTTCGGAACTTGATTAATTATTTATTACTGTAACATTTAATTCAATCAGTTGCACTGGCAAGATATGTTGTGATGTGCGATCACTGCCAGTGCCAATTATGCAGTCTCAGTGATCACTGATAACTTACAGAGCAGAAATACAGAAGGTTGGGCTTTTCCCTCAGTAACAAAAAAATAATGAAAGAAACCACTAATGATCCGTAACTATGTATACCAACGTGCCTAGAGAATAAATGTGTAATTTCATTTGTCGCTGAGTACCTATAGTGTCATAAATTTGTGAAAATATCTGTAAAAGAAAGTAAAGGTGCACCTCAGTAACTGAAGATCCATGACTTTAATTTTTAAAAAGACAGCAATAAATAACCGTCGGACTTCCTCTTTGGGAAACAATATCAAAAAGTTAAATGACAAGTCTCCTTGCACAAGAAACCAATCTTTCGTAGTCCGCAGTGGAATGTTACCGGAAATTTACGAGGAAAGGCATAGTAAATATTCATCTCATTTAATATCACCATTGTACAAGTTTACGCTCCAACTGTTAAGAACTGGAAAGGCACATGTGGACGCTACTGCAATGCAGAGACCAACGACAGAGGCTTAAGGCTCCTGGAATTTGCCAGCGCAAATGGGATCTGAAGCTGATGAACACGTTTGGCCCACACAAAGCAGCACCATAACCAAATTGACTACATCATGGTGAAGATTGGCTTCCAAGCCAGTGTGAACATTGCCAAGACAAAAAGTTTTCCAGGAGCAGACTATAGAAGCGACCATTACTTAGTGATGATGACCTTCTGAGTCCGCCTGAAGAAAGTCAACAAGCAGGGTCCCACCAGAATCAAGTTCGACCTCGAGAAGCTAAAAGACCCAGAGGTATCGGAAGCCTTCCAGGCAAAGATAGGAGGAAAATTCGCACCACTGTTACTTCTAGGTGCAGAAGACACGGATGTGGACACACTGATCAACACATTTAACACTGCTGTAACCCAAACAGCTAGTGAGATCCTTGGCAAACACCGACGAGCAAAGAAACCTTGGCTTACAGCTGACATCCGTGATCTGTGTGACAAGCGTCGAGAATTAAAGAAAAAAAAGTCAGAGGTAGAAGGAGCTAAACAATACACTACCAATTGGCAGTGGTGGAAACAAAATTGAACTACACTGAACCAAAAAGCCATCTACGCTCCACTAGCTCACATAAGTAGCAGTGGTTGAGCCCCTACTGGCGACACTGATTATCTTCTACTCGCCACTAGCCCTGTCAATCGGCAGTGACGGTAGCGAGAATACACCAACTTCTTGAACAATACAGAATGAACCAAAAACAATCCGTACCATCAAAAACCAACAAAACAAAAGGGTCAGCACGCTGATGAAGGCAGCCCTTAGCCAATAAAGGCTTAAACATGCCCGAAATACACCTGAGACAACAAACACAAAACGTGACTGATTTGTGAAATGTCATAAGGGTATACGGCTGGTCACATCAAGACATCATTTAGTGTTGTGCGATGTACAGACACCTTTTTACCAAAAATGGATTGTTGGGGTCTAGCCCCGCCTGTGTCTCCGTGAGATCAGACTTGTTCTGATCCGCTACTCATGCGATTGATTGTGTGACCAGTCAAACCCAATAAGCACAAATCAGTCACTCTCCAACAACAAGCGAAACAACGCCATGCATATGGCTCACTAAAGCCCTGAAAGTCTTCACCAAAAGCCAGCGTTGTGGTAAACACTATGCTAGGCGAGGGAAAAGTTCCCCACGCACACACATTGATAAACTGTGTAAATTTATGAACTGCAAACATTTCCGTGAATGCTTCCGTCCATATTGGACAATGCAGCATAGCGCTGCTCGGTCCTTCATCCGACTCAGTGCGTGGACCTAAAGGCGGTACCGCCAGACACGTCTACACAGGAAAAATGAGAGAAAGTACGCGACAACCGACAACGGAATGAACCCCACCACCATCATACGACCAAATGACAAAAGAAGCACTACCCATGCAAGGGACTATCTACAATCCGTCCATTTGGGACAGCGTCGCTCAATCGTCAAGGCTTGGACTGACTCATCACCACCCACACCAGCATTGACAATGTCAACTTAAAACAATAGCCGCCAATGTATGGCACTTGACAAGATGTATAAACATCAACACACTATGACACTGTTGCTCTGGCCGGAAGTACTGAAATAATGTGAGGGAAAGGATTGTTGCAGCCGTGAACCGAAGAGTTAAAATTCCTACATGCGGCATAATAATACGCGCGTGAGAACGCGTAACCCAAACGATGGTATTAAGAAGGACCGCATCGTGCAACTTCGAGTGAGACCATTGACGCACGCGAAGAAACGCGACATGCACAGCGCCAGTGGAACCGTCAGACTGAGAAGCCGAGAGGCCGCAGCATCACATTAAGCGCTTCCAAAACGGCTAGTGTGCAAATAAGAAACGGCCGAGAGAGAAACCAAGGGCACTGTCAGCAAACGCACAGTTTAGCTTACACTTAGCGCTCCCAAACACGCGAGTGTAACAAACCTCAAAGAGGTGCCATGAGGATGGCAAGACGCAGCAACCCCACACGTAAACAGGCGCGTGACAAAGCACGCTACAAAAACTACCACACATCAAAATGAGACGCCAAACGTACTGTAGAGACCAATAAAGCCAAAACCTTTGTCACTAATCTGTCAAAACACAAACTGACAGACCCCACAGTACCTCCTACTTGCCAAAGGAAGAAAATTCATTCCGACACCCCTACAACACACCAACAAAAGAGAAATCATAATGGACTTTATGGAACTGGCAAGTAAAATGCATTGCAAATATCAATTCGCTGATCCACAAACAAAATCACCTCTACATCCTTTCAGAACCAAGTCAGGTTATGAGCCACCCAGAGGCTGCAACGCCCTGGAAACATTCATTTTTCTCTAAAAGGTATTTTTTCGAAAAATACTTACCGATGACATGACTACATGGGAATATCTACTTCTAGGCTCAATTTTAGCCTACTTGCCCGTTGTGTGCCCACACAACCCGAGAGGCCCTCGGGGAACCCCCCAGAGGGGCCGAGAGTTATCTCCCCATACCCGTCTTACCAGATCCGGTCACGAGACCATTCAGTCTGATACTTCGCTCGAAAGCGGCAAGCGGGGCAGGGGGGAGGGTTATCCGAGTCATGTCATCGGTAAGTATTTTTCGAAAAAATACCTTTTAGAGAAAAATGAATTTATTTCCTCAAAAACATTACCGATGACATGACTACATGGGAGAATTGCGAAGAGGAGGCGGGTGCCGCCCACAACTCCCCCAACAGGACAACGCCGTCCACCCCGTGGCACACTCCCGACAATTTTAGCGAAGTGCATACCTACGGTGCCGGTGGCACCGGGAGGGAGTGTTGCGTCGCGGCGATGTCCCCCATCAGTGCGAGATTCTCTTGCTGGCTAGCCAGGTCCCGGAGGTAGAACGGGCAAGACCGACTCGGTGTTTCAACCCACGGCTGCCACGATGTCCTTGACAGTGCCGTTTCGCTCAAACGCGACGCTCGTGGCCATAGCTCGTACCTCGTGTGCGAGAATGTGCAGCCTCTTAGCTCCCTCAGGGCTATCTCTTGATAAGCGGAGCGTATGACCCAGCGGAGCCAGGAAGAGATCGTCTGGGCTATAATGTCACGCTGTTTGGGTCTTAGGGTAGGAAGAGGCGCGACCGCCCCCTGCGGACGAGATTGGATCGCCGCAGATAGATTTTAAGGGCGCGCACGGGATCCTGTAGCCTGGTCTCCTGGGACCGGGGTCGGTCTCTCAGCGGCCTAATGGTGATCACCTGAGGCGGAGTTAAAGGAGACCTGTTATTTGCCAGAAAGGCCGGGTCCGTGAGCAGCCGGACGGAGTCGTCTGTTCGGAACTGCAGACCGGCAGGGCGCGCTGAAGGCTCATGTAGCTCGCTCCCGCGCGAAGCGGTAGCAAGTGCCGGCAGGAAGCAGGTTGTGCGTGCCAAGTCCGCGAGCTGGGCCAAAGGTAATGGTACGAAGCGGGCGGAGTTCAACCACGTGAGCACCCAGGGTAGGTCCCAGCGAGGAAGGAACTAGCGGAGTGTCGGGCGCTGGATGCCGAAGTGTCCCATAAGGTCGGCTAGGTCCTTGCAGGCGCCCGGATCGGGTCGTCCCAGGTGACGATAGGTGTCCGCAATCATGGACAAGGAACCGCGTACCGTGACGAGGGCTAGGCCTTGGTCTCGGAAGAGCCAGAGAAGAAGTCCGCCAGCGGAGGATGCGTCAGATCCGTGGGCGTAAGGCCATGATCGGTGCACCAGGAACAGAGGACTCGCCACTTCCCTCGTAGACTCGAAGGGTCGACAGTCTCCGGGCCGCAGCGATCGCCTCCATTGCTTCCCCTGAGTAGACTCTAGCTCCGAGAGCTTGCTGCACAACCTCCAGGCGTGAAGGAGGAGACACTCCGGGCAGGGGTGGAACAGCGGCTGGCGTGGAAGCTTGAGCATGGCCCGCGGGGTGGGCAGCAGCAGGGGCGGGTCTGTGACGAGGCTGAGCAGATCGGTAGTCCAGGAGCGGTTCCAGACGAACGGCGCGACCAACAGGAGGAACGCCGAACAGCCCCAAAGTTAGAGGAGGACTTAGAGAACCAGGACGGTAGGGGGACAGGTATAGGCCACAAGTCCGTCCCCGGGAAAGGAGAGCGCATCGACAGCCTAGGCAAGGTGGTCGGGAATCGGGGAGACGAAGAGGGGGAGCTGGTGGTTCCACCTCGTGGCGACCAAGTCGACCTGGGGAGTCTCCCAGCGGGCGCAGATCATCCGAAGATGTCCTGTCGCAGGGTCCAATCCGTGTGTAGGAGTTGGTCGCGGCGAGACCAAGAGTCGGCCAAGACATTCAGGCATCCGGGAACGTGCCGGGCTTGAAGGATACTGCTCCGGTCCTCGCACCAACACATCTTCATGTAGAGGAGCATACACCGGTCAGGTGAGCGTGTGCCACCTTGCTTCTAGATGTAAGCGACCACCGTCGTGTCGTCCGAAAGCACGAGAAGCTCCTGGTGTCCGAGGAGGTAATCCCCAGCCTGAAGGGCTCGCCAGACGGCCTGCATCTCCAGCTAGTTGATGTGGGTGTGCGCCAAGTGTGAGGGCCAGGAGCCCGCCGTCGCGAGGAACCGGGTAGGAGGTGGGCCCCCCCCCACCCCGAAGGCTGGCATCGACGCAAGGAGAGACCTGTGGAGGGGGAGAGGCTAAGGGAACTCCCGACGCTAGCCACGTAGGGTCGGTCCACCGACGAAGGTGCAGATGGAGCATCTGGGACACTGGGACCGCGGTTGTCAAGTCTCCGGAAGACGTGAGCCAATAGAGAAGAAGAAGCAGTTGAATTGGTCGGGAGTAGAGACGCCCTAGTGGGATAAGATCCGCTGCGGCGTTCATCAAACCCCGCAACTGAAGCCAGACTCTGGCGGGGGCTGCATCCTCCCGAGCTAACTGGTCGGCTAGATCCGCCATCTTCTTGATCCGGGGCGCCGGAAGGCGTACCGTGTTGAGGTTGGTAGCGCATTCCATACCCAGATGCACAACCCGGCGGGAGGGAGAGAGATCCGACTTGCCGTCGTCTACTAGGAAGCCCAGGTGTGCCAGGGGGTGCAGGAGGGCATCTCTGTCCGTGGCTAGCGCAGTCTCCGATTGGTTGCGCAACCGGAGGTCGTCCAGGTAGTTTGACGTGGACTGGAGGAGGACTGTCGGGCTAAGGCGACTAAGGCGTCCATCGGCCGAGTGAAGACCCAGGTGCGGAGGTTGAGTCCGAACAGCAATCCTACCGAAGGCGCTCGAGCGGTGCACATCAGCGTCCCGAACTGAAGTGGAACGGCAGGAGTCGGAGGCGCGACCGAGTCGCGCAAGCTAGGGCTGACGTCTCTGCTGGCCGGACTCAGTGAGTAGGGCGCTACGCCGGCGTACCGATCCTCCGGAAGGATCAGCGGGCTTAACGGGGAGAGACGGGAGAGGAAGGCCAGTCACGTGGGACGGCACATGGCGGACTGCTGCAGGCCGGGCTCAGTGAGGCGGGCGCTGTGCCGGCAAACAGACCCTCCGGAAGGGTCAGCGGGCGTGGCAGCAGTGGCAGTCCTCTGATCAGCCATCAAGTGACCTGAAAGTGGAACGGAGGGAGTCGGGGCGCGCCCGTGTCGCGCAAGCTAAGGCTGAAGCCTCTCTCGGCCAGACTCCGAGAGCAGGGCGCTATGCCGGCGTTCAGATCCTCCGGGGGGAGCGGCGACGATCCCGGCGAGGCGAATGATCCCTCCAGCGACGCTCGAGGGGCGAGCGTGAGTGTCTCGAAGTGACGGTGGAACGGGATGAGTCGGGGGCGCGACCGTGTCGCGCAGGTTGAGGCTGACGTCTCTCCTGGCCGGACTCAGTGAGAAGGGCTCTATGCCGGCGTCTAGATCCTCCGGAAGGATCAGCGGGCTTCTCGGGGAGAGAGAGAGGATGAAGGCCAGTCAACGTGGGACGGCTCATGGCGGACTGCTGCAGGCCGGGCTCAGTGAGGCGGGCGCTGTGCCGGTAAACAGACCCTCCGGAAGGGTCAGCGGGCGTGGCAGCAGTGGCGATCCTCTGGTCAGCGCACAACGCCGGGTCCCGACGATCAGACCGTTCCGAGGGCCGATGCGAGGAAGGGCGGTCGTTACCGAAGGGGCGGCTGAAGTGTCCACAGGATCCGGACGAGAGATAGTAGACGGAGGTCGCTCTCGACGATAAAACTCCAGAGGTCCGACGAAGCGTCTCCGGCCAAGTCGCACAGACATCACGAGGAACGAACCGCCGACCCGTAGAGACTGAGTCGCCGAACAGCAAGGGTCCACCCAAGAGGGCACGGTGAAGTTGCGCTCGCAGGTCCGGCGGCAACGTACTGCAGGGGCGGAGCAGGGCATCTCGACGCATGAGGTCGCAGTTGGCTGAAGCCACCATCACGTTGACCGAGGAATGGTAGGCGGCGCAAATGGCGGTCTCCGCGAGGACCAGCAGGCCTCCTAGGAGGGGAGAGATGGAAGGATGCCAGGATACCTCCACCCGACGAACCAAGGACTGAGTGAGGAGCTCCACAAAACCCGAGCAGGCGAAGGTGTTACGGACCAAGGTCGCTGTCTTGTCCAGGCTCCGCATCGGGGACCGCCGCCGCCGAGTCAGAGCGCCGGCTAGGGACACCGCCGAAGGGTCCAGCGTAGGCAGAGGGATGGAGAAGGCCTGGGAGAGTCCAGCATACCAGTCCCGCCGAAACAAGATGTCTAAATCCGTGGGCCAGCGACGGTCGGAGAAGAAGACCGGCTCCTGGGACGAGGCCAGCTGTAGGTGCGACGAAAGGATGTCTCGAAGACCCTAAAGCCGGGCGGTTGGGGAAGCGACCTAAACTTCTTGACCTGTCTCTCCGTGTCAACGAAGGCGGCGACCTTCCTCTTCAGCTCCGGGGAAGCTGCCGCGTGCGAGGTCGAGCGATCCTCGTCCAACAGAGCCGAGACCGAGACTTCGGGTAGCAGGCTGAGCGCATCGTCCTCTGACGGCGCTCGCAAGGCGAGCGAGAGCGCGAGCGTCTGGAGGAGGAACGGTGAGGATCAGGGTCGCAGCTGCGTCGCGACGGACGGTGCTGACGTCTCTCCGGGCCCTACTCCGGAAGTAGGCCACTATGCCGGCAAGGCGATCCTCCGGAAGGATCAGCGGGCTTGGTGCGGGGAGAGTGGTGAGGACGGCTCGTCAACGACGGACGGCTCAAGGCCGACTGCTGCTGGTCACTCTCAGTGAGACGTGCGCTAAGCCGGCAAACAGACCCTCCGGAAGGGTCAGCGGGCGTGGCAGCAGTGGCGGTCCTGTGGTCAGAACAACCGCGAACCCCGAAGCGGGGACCGTTTCGTGCGGGAGTAGCCGAGGAAACAGCCAGGGCGGCCAACGTGTCAAATGGCGCTGAACGCTCGTAAGCCGGGCGGGCACGCTCTCGGCGGTAAAAGGACCAAGGTCCGCCCACATAACCTCAGGCCAGGCCGCACACCGCTTACACTCTGGTATCAGAGTCAGTCCACCAACCAATACCACGATTTTGAACTTCCAAAATTACAGCAGCTCGCTTGAGCTTGCCCTTGGCACCACGTGAAAGCTGTGCTTACGTTCGGTGTGTGAGTGAATGCGCGTAACTCGCGTGAGCGCGCTAGCTGGGCCCAGTACGGGGCAGCGCTTTGAGCCGATTTTCAATTGGGAAAAAGCGCCTATTTAACGTGCTTATTATTATTATCATTATTATTATCAAACCTAAGTCATCGCACCGGGAGCACAACGACATTATCGAAGCGTAGGCGGGCTCCCGGTGAAAGCGTAATGGGGCACTCTCGGAGGGCTAGCGGGGCTTTAACCAGGCTAAGACACACGGAGCCCAAGGCCCACGTGCAAAACGGGCGCGACACGGCAACAGCCGACCGTGAGCTAATCAGGCGCTACGCCCTGAAACAAACCCCAAAGCAAAAGCAGGGAAGCACCCACAGGCAGCCGGCTCTCAGCCCGAGGGCCGGCCGAGGGAACTACCGCTACCTTACCTCTGCAACGAAGGGAAGGGGGGGGGGGGAAGGGCAGTCAAACCGCCGTCCACAGAAGCAGAAGAATCCCCGCAAGAGGCCCAACGAAGCAGGAAGAGAAGGCCAGATAGAAGGCAGGGTAGAAGCGGGCGCAGAGCACACGAAGTCGGCAACCAGCGTCGGTAGGCAGAAGACCGGTCGAGGCGGCGAGAGCGCGGGCCAGACACGTCTTCTCTCCACGAGCGAAGTAGAAAGACTGAATGGTCTCGTGACCGGATCTGGTAAGACGGGTATGGGGAGATAACTCTCGGCCCCTCTGGGGGGTTCCCCGAGGGCCTCTCGGGTTGTGTGGGCACACAACGGGCAAGTAGGCTAAAATTGAGCCTAGAAGTAGATATTCCCATGTAGTCATGTCATCGGTAATGTTTTTGAGGAAATAAATACATCAGCAACACAAGGGAAGAACTGGCACACCTGGAAAATCAAGTAGAAGAATAAGACCAAACACCACGAAAGAGGAACGGCAGGCAATCCGGAACTCAAAAACAAGAAGGAAATCGTTATTAAAAAAGCAGACAAAAGTTCTACCATCGTCATCTTAGAGATGATTACATCAAAGAAGCGGAAACCCAACTACGAGGATTACACTACCAGAGGTGCCAACTAATCCGGTTTCGCCGTATTTAATTCCGGTCAAGTTTTAAAATTATGGTTTTCCGCCTGCTTGTATATTAGTACGGAGAAAACAAAAGGGAAAATACGGTCATTTTTTTTTTTTCCCCATTATTTTCACATCGCTAAAAATACTTCGTAGGCCTATATTTCCACTGCACGCTTAGAGCCTTTCCTTACTTTGTCCTAGATTCGGTGCTAAAAATAGTGCTGACTGTTAATTTGCGTGTGTGGCGTGCGCTTTACTCGACTAAGAGAAACGAGAGAGAGAGAGAGAGCGCAGTAATACCGAGGCCTATTTTATTCCCGTCGCACGCCTCATTTTTCATCGCGAGATTAAAAGATTGCATCTTGGGATTGTTTTCAAACTACATGATGGCGGAAAAGTGTGAAGAAACACGTGGGAGACCAAGAAAAAGAACAATTGCAGAGAATCCTGGTGAGAGTAAAAAGAAGAAAAGAGAACAAACTTTTATCGCAAGTTACTCAAAGGATTTTCCATGTATTGCGAGGTCCAGCATTTCAGATGTTTATGCTCGTTGCAACACTTGCAACTTCGATATCAAGAGATATTGCAGTTCAAAAGCTCACAACGCAAAAGCTGCTGCTAGAGAAAGTTTTTTGACTATTACGAACTTTTTCAGTGATGATAAAGCAAAGCCATCGTGTGAAGATATCGCTGTTTCACGAGCAGAATTGCGCTTTGCGCATTTTTTAATAGAACACAATCTTCTGCTAAGCGCAGCAGATCATAGCGGCAAACTTTTTCATGCAATGTTCCCGGACTCGAAGATGGCTGCGAAATATGCATGTGGGAGAACGAAAGTTAGAAATGTTATCCACTGCTTAGCAGAAAGCAGTAAAAGTGACCTTTGTGCTAAAATGCAATCTGGCCCTTTTGTACTGGGAACCGATGGGTCGCAAGAAGGAAGTGAAAAATATTTTCCAATTGTTGTGACTGTAATGGAAGAAAAAGATGAACCAACAACTCAGATGCTCAGTATGCCATCTTGTGATGGGCCTGCTACAGGAGAAAACATTTTCCTACTTGTGGATGAGGAATTGAAAAAAAGAGACATAAAATGGGATAACTGTCTTGCTGTCGTGAGTGATAATGCCAATGTGATGACTGGACATCATTCTGGAGTAATTTCTTATGTAAGGAAAAGGAACTCTAATGTTCATCTCAGTGGATGTGTCTGCCACTTGCTCCATATTGCTTTTAAAACTGCTGTCAAGAAATCTCAGAAGTTTGATATGGATGACACTTTAAGACAACTTCATTGGTACTTTGACAAGTCAACAAACAGAATCAAGCGGTTTGAAGCCATGCAGGAGAAGTGTGGTACACCCAAACACAAGTTGCTGGAGCATGTCCCTACCAGGTGGCTGTCCTTGGGAGCAGCTCTACAAAGAATCATTGAGCAGTGGGAGCCCCTCAGATTGTTCTTCCAACAAGAGTGCTCTGTTGAAAACACTTCAGGTGCCAGCTCTGTCTTACGACAGTTGAAAGAGTTCTTTTGTCGCAGAACACCCAAGCTGTATGTCCTATTCTTTGCCTATGTGGTGGAGTTCTTTGATGAAACCAACAAGCGACTGCAGTCAGAAAACAGCAGGATTCACTTTGTGAAGCAGGGCATTGAAAGGCTTCTTAACAGACTGGAGACCTGTTTTCTCAAGCCCTCTGCCATGCATGGCCATTCTATTGAGATCCACTTTGAGCAAAAGTACAACATCAAAGACAGTACATCCATTTGCATTGGTTCTCAAGCTCGTGATCATCTATCTGCTGGAGTGAATGACAAAGAGAAAGAGGAGTTCTTCCAAAATATTGAGCTGTTTTACTTGACAGCCTGCCAGTACATTGTGGACAACATGAGCACTGTTTCCAAAGGCAAGCCCAGTGACAAGAGTAAGACTGGTCCCAAGCTGGAACTTCTGGAGCAAAAAGTGAAGTTGTGGACTTGTGCTCAAGTTGCTGACATCTCTCTACAGGAAAATGCAAAGTGGGATTCTGTCGTGTACTTTGTCAAACGCTTTCCCTGTCTCCTTCCAGTTGACTGTAGCATTGATGACTTGGAAATGGAGTTGCCTACCCGGCACCGGCCTCCACGTGGCGTAGGTGGGTAGTCCGCTCAGTCCCTGACTGAGTGGGCTAGCGGACGGGTGCCATCTTTGTCCAGAATTAGGACTTGATGTCAGCAGATATGTTGTTCAGCCTTTTCACTGGTCCGGTTTTTAAGGAGCTGTGCTAACCTAGGTCGTACCATGTTGGATTGGTCCTTAAAAATACTCGTGACTTTTTGGTCCTTTGGATCCCAAGTGTTTGCCGTGCTTGGAGACCCGTGTCGGGGGAGAAGAGGATCCTGGTGGCTGAGGTTCCCTTTGGGCTGCGGCTCACTGGTGCCAACACTCCACTTCGGCCTTGACTTCTACCTAAACGGGAGGCTAGTCGTACCGGCCTAGTCAATCGGCTCTTGTCACGTTGAGCCCTATCCCACTGTTGACATGCGGGTTGCTATACGGAGCACCATGCTATAGCTTCTGCTGCTGATTAGGTGCTTTACGCCAGTATTCCCCTGCATTCAACGGTGTGATAGAAGGCGGTGGCTCAAACGGTTCAATCGGGCTTACCCCCTTGAGTATATCTTTCGGGCAGTCTCCATTGTGCGTCGGCTGGAGACCCGCCGACAGTTGCACTTTCCCTTGTTGGGCTCGGTGGCGGGCGGGGACCCCCGGGGGATGAATATCTCTACTAATATAATATGGATAAAACCAAAAAACCAAAACTAGCACAGAAACGGCGCATAGACACCGACATTGCACATGACAGTGATTCAGACTGTGAGGAGGCGACGCCTCAGGCGTCGGCCGTATGGCCTCGCTTCCTCATTGTCCATAGCAAGGTGAAGGAGAAACCAGTTACCAAGCTGCATCCTTTCCTGGTGGGGGAGACCCTCAGGAGCCGTGTTGGCAGGCCGGACGCCCAGCGCCTCAGGTCTGGTGACTTGCTGGTGGAGTGCCGTACTCGGGCACACTCCAGCGGGCTACTGGGGCTCTCTTCCATCGGAGACACTCCTGTGGAAGTCACACCCCACAAAACTATGAATTCGTCAAGAGGCGTAATCAAAGATCAAGCTTTGGCAGAACTGTCAGAAGATGAACTTGTAAGGAACCTTAAGTCTCAGGGGGTGACTTGCGTCAGGCGCTTCGCTTCCAAGCGAGGTGGTGGGGAGATCCGTCTCCCTACCATCATCCTGACGTTTGGCACCCCCACCCCTCCTACTACCATCTGGGGAGGTTGCTACTCCCTGAGAGTGAAAAAGTACGTCCCTCTTCCCCTCCGGTGCTTTAAGTGCCAAAAGTATGGCCATGGGCAGAAGACATGCCGTCAGGCAGAGGCTTCATGCGCCCGTTGCACTAGGCCCGGACACTCTGCTGAGTCCTGCACAGCCACCCCCCTGTGTGTGAATTGCCAGGGGGCGCATATGGCTTCGGATAAGAAATGCCCTCGTTGGATATCCGAGTGCAAGATTCAGCAGGTGCGTGTGGAGAAGGGGCTGTCCTTTCTGGATGCCAAAAAACTGGTTGAAGGCCCTGGTGCAGCTGCGGCTGCCCCAACCTCTAACACCTCAGTGTATACTTTTAGTGCAGCGGTGGCAGGCAAGCGCCCCACCAAAGACTTTTCATGTCAGACCCCAACTTCTTGGTTGGGGGCGGAGCCTCGGCTCATCTCGCCCCTGGAGAGTAACCCTCCTCCGGTGGTGACAAGGAGCCAGGGAACGCAGAAGGCGGACACTGCCGGTCCGGTTGTGCCGCCTTCTGTTGCCCCTAAGCCTCAGCCCCCACCCAAACCTGTTAGTCAGTCAACTCCAAAGGCTTCTGGCTCTGGTCAGCCTTCTAAGGCCGCTAACTCTAGCGGCAGGAACGCTGCCCAGGACCAGAAGTCTAAGAAATCTATGGGACCGCTGTGCGCACGGGCCCAGAAGGGGAACAGATGTGCCCCTTCAAAACAAATATGCTGCACTGGAGGAGCGGATGGAGGGAGTGGAAGTTGTTGTTGCTGATGCTGCGGCAGCTCCACCCCCTTCCTCTCCGAAGAACCAGAGGAGGCCCGGGAGCCGGCCCCCCTCTGTTTCTTCAACTCCTTCCAAGGTAAAGGAAAAAGGGGGGAAAAACTCCTTACCCCCAGATCAGACTTAATCATGGACTCTTTGCTTCAGTGGAATTGTCGTGGTTTTCGAGCTAACTTTGAGGAATTACGTCTTTTAGTCAAGTTCTATAACCCCTCAGTCATATCTCTTCAGGAGACTTACCTGAAGACTTCTGACCCTGTGTCTTTTAATGGTTTTAATGTTATACATAAAGGCTCTGATTCGGAGAGGCGCTCGGGTGGAGCGGCTCTTCTCATTAGTAGCCAAATTTTATGTAGCCCCGTTAGCATCGACACCTGTCTTCAGGCTGTCGCTGCTCGGGTTACCTTAAAAAAGACCATAACCATATGCAGTATTTACCTACCACCATCAGTGCGGGTCTGTAGCAATGATATTTTTCACTTAGTAGATCAACTGCCCCCTCCCTTTATTCTCATGGGGGATTTTAACGGTCATGCTCACCTTTGGGGTAGTGACCACTATGATGGCAGAGGTCAGATGTTAGAAGATGTTTTTTCTCAACTTAACCTATGTGTCTTTAACGATGGCTCACCTACATACTCTAACTCAGGTTCCGGATCTAGTTCTGTTCTAGACCTCACTGTGTGTGATCCTTCTCTCATGCTGGACTTTGACTGGAAGGTTCACGACGACCTGTGTGGTAGTGACCACTTCCCAGTAGTCCTGTCATCGGTCAGCTGTGAGGAGGATTCGCCGGTGGGGCGCTGGAATCTCAAGAAAGCTAACTGGTCTCTGTTTGCCTCTCTCTGTCAGTCTCGTCTTACAGAGGAGGTGGTCATGTCAGCTGAAGAACCTGTTTCTTGTTTTACTTCTATTTTGTTGGAGGTTGCAGGTGAAACCATCCCTAGGACTTCCACATCACTCCCTCGGAAGCCGAGAGTACCATGGTTCAATGAAGAGTGCCGCAAGGCCCAAACAATGCGCAAATCTGCTCAGCGACGTGCATTTCGTAATCCGTCGCAAGCAAATATTTTAACCTTTAAAAGACAGCGGGCGAAAGCCCGTTATATTTTTAAACGTGAACGCCGTGCTTCCTGGAGACGCTTCGTCTCATCTTTATCTTCTAGGACTCCGTCCCAAAAAGTCTGGAAGGCTGTTCGAAGAATTAGGGGCAGGGGTGGCTCGGCTTCTGTCGGCCATCTTAGAGATGGTGCCAGTTTGGTCACAGATAAAAAGGCTGTGGCCAATTTGCTTGCCTCCACCATTGCCCATAATTCTTCAACAGAGCATTATTCACCTTTCTTCCAGAGAGAGAAAGAGAAGCGAGAATCTTGTGCTTGTGATTTTATATCGGATAACTTGGAAGACTATAATGCCCCTTTTACGTTTTCAGAATTGCAGCAAGCCATGCAGAAATGTACTGACTCTGCTGCTGGATTAGATACCATCCATTATCACCTCATAACACATCTGCCTGAGGATTCACTCCTTGTACTTCTCAAGGCCTTTAACCATATCTGGATAACCGGTCATTTTCCGCCATCTTGGCGCCAGGCTGTGGTTGTGCCAATTCCCAAGCCGGGTAAGGATCCTTCCGACCCGGGCAACTACCGGCCAATAGCTTTGACATCATGTTTATGTAAAACTATGGAACGCTTGGTCAACGCCCGACTGGTGTGGCATCTTGAGTCACAGGGTCTCATCACAGACCTCCAGTGCGGTTTCCGGCGCTTCCGTAGTACAACTGACCATCTAGTCCGCTTTGAGTCTTTTATCCGAGATGCTTTTGTCAACAAGCAGCATGTCTATGCAATTTTCTTTGATCTTGAAAAGGCATATGACACTACCTGGAAGCATGGTATAATGTCTGATTTGTCGGACATGGGTTTTAAAGGGCATCTGCCCGTTTTTATTCACAATTTTTTGTCCAACAGGTCGTTCCATGTCCGTGTGGGCTCCACCCTCTCCGACTCCTTTGAACAGGAGATGGGTGTCCCGCAGGGCAGTATTCTATCTCCTGTTTTATTTAGCATTAAAATAAATAACATTGTAAAGGCCGTCAAGGATGATTCTGAATGCTCTTTGTTTGTGGACGACTTTGCTTTGTGTGCACGAGGTCGAGGACTTGCGTCCCTTGAGAGGCGCTTGCAGCTGTGCGTTGATCGCATCCAGGGGTGGGTGTCTCTCAATGGATTCAGATTCTCGCCCTCCAAGACAGTCTGTGTGCATTTTACTAACCAGACGAAACTTTTTCCAGAACCTAGCCTGAGCATTGCTGGAGTGCCAATTAAGGTGGCTGAAGAGGCTAAGTTTTTGGGGGTCATCTTTGACAAAAGATTGACCTTCTGCAACCATGTTAACTACCTTAGAACCTCTTGTCGGAAGGCCCTCGACATTCTTCGTGTCGTTGGTCGTACTGACTGGGGTGCAGACCGCATCGTCTTACTTCGACTGTACCGGGCCCTTGTTCGGTCCAAACTGGATTACGGCTCTGTGGTATATGGCTCGGCTTCCAAGTCTGTTCTGCAGCGTCTGAACACAATTCACCATCAAGGTCTGCGCATATGTCTGGGAGCCTTCAGGACATCTCCAGTTCCTAGTCTGCATGCAGAGGCAGGGGAGCCTTCTCTCAGGCTCCGCCGCATCCGCCTCATGCTCAGCTACGTTCTGAAGCTGAAGGCCCATCCAGAAAATCCTGCCTATGATTGTGTTTTTAACCCGTCGTTTGCAGAGATTTACGATGCCCATCCGGGAGCTGTCCGTCCACTTTCCTTCCGTGTCCGACCTCATCTGCAGGCGGCCGGAGTGGACCTGGACAAAGTTTCGGAATCTCTGCAACACGTCACTCCACCCTGGCTACTACCAGTTCCTGACATCTTGCTGGACTTGACTGCCCACAAGAAGGATTGTACTCCACCAGCCATATACCAACAGAGCCTCAATGAACTCCTTTCAATTTTTCCTGGCTATTGTCGTCTTTATACGGATGGGTCCAAGTCTGAGGATGGAAGAGTGGCTGCGGCTGCAGTGTCCTCTCGCCATCCTAGACGCCCATTTAAGCTCCGTCTCCCTGACCATTCCTCTGTATTTAGTGCAGAACTGCAGGCCATTCTGCTAGCACTCAAGCATGCCTATCAGTCTCGGGAAAGGAACTTCCTGATTCTGTCTGACTCTCTTTCTGCCCTGCAGGCCCTTCAGGGCGCGGGAACAGACCATCCACTGCTGGTGCAGATTAGAGAGCTCTACGCGGACTTGATGAAGGAATATTATGACATCATTTTTATTTGGGTCCCAGGCCATGTGGGCATCGAAGGCAACAGAATCGCAGATTCTGCTGCCAACAGTGCCCGCAGTGACCCTGTCCCTGACACACAGACTGTCTATAGTGATTTTAAACCTGTTATTAGTGCGTACATAGCCCGCGAGTGGCAGTCCGAGTGGGACAAAGAGGAAGGGAACAAGCTTCATGAAGCTCTTCCTAAGTTGTCTGACAGTCTACCTTTCCGCTGCGGCAGCCGCCGTGAGGAGACTGTCCTTGCTCGGCTCCACATCGGGCACACATATGTTACGCACTCTTACTTACTTAAACAGGATGAGCGTCCATGGTGTTTTGCCTGTGATGAGCAGTTTTCTGTTCGACACTTTTTGCTGTATTGTGCTGACCTAATTGACACCAGATATAAACACTTCACAGCAGTCTCCTTGAAGGTTTTGTTCCGGGATGTTCCCCCGGACAAAATCTTCAATTTTTTGAGAGAATGCAATATTTTTAACAAGATCTGAGCATTCATAGACTATGTGAATTTTTTTATTTGCCCTTTTTGAGAGTCTGTAGACGTTTCTTTTCCAGACATGTGCGACATTTTAGCCTGAGATTTTTAATCTATATTTACATCTTGTCTTAAGACCTTGCTTTTAGTCTGGCTGACCAGATTTTTACCCATCCCGCCGTGAGATGGCCTTAGTCGCCTGCTCGGCGTTAAACCCAAATAACTAACTAACTGGAAATGGAGTTCAATGACTATCTCACATGCAAGCCCCTTCCTGCTGCAGTCAATGAAAAGAGCAAGGCAGAAGACCAGTGGGTTGAGATAGCAGCCATTACTGACCATACTGGTTCACCAAGGTTCAAATTTCTGGCAAAGGTGATGCTTGGAATTCTGCTAATTCCAGTGTCAAATGCTGCTTGCGAAAGGGTGTTCTCATCTGTGAGAAATATAAAGACAGACTTTCGTGGAACCATGTCCACCAAGACATTGGATGCTGTAGTTACTATCAAATCAAGCATGCAGTCTGAATGTTACAATGTTGATCTCCCGTTGGATGTTGTCAAGGCATGCAAATCAGCAACACCAAAAGCTCTCAAACAATAATGTAAGTTAGCTTTTTAATTTTCAAAGTACTTATGATAATTATTCTGTAGTTCTATAATTAATGCATCATTATTAATGAATAGTGTAATTTTTTTTTTTTATTGTAGATACCATGACTGAAACCGTGTTATGCAAAAATACTGACAGTTTTTGAAAAATACTGACAAAATGCTCATTTAATCTCTTGGCTTGACTTCGCGAACGAAGATTCTATAGGGCTTGCCCATGTCGTCTGCAGGCATTTTCGTGGCTGCGGAGGCCAATCCGGGAAAGGCAGGTTCGACCGCAGTGGCTGCAGGGGAAGGTCTGGTCAGGATTCTGAGTTACGACATCTCTGTTTTTTCTTCTGAGCCGCTTGTCCTTAAGGTTAGCTCTGCGAGAGTCCTCGAAGGAGATGGCTGCCTTGTGAATGGTGGAGTGCCACGTGTCACGGTCCGCAGCAAGCGAAGACCACTGGCGGTGGTCGATTTGGCAGGCACTAAGTGACTTCTTGAGACCATCTTTGTATCTCTTCTTTGGTGCCCCTCTGTCTCGGTGTCCAGTGGCGAGCTCGCCGAACAGAGTGATCTTGGGTAGACGATGATCCTCCATCCTGGAGACGTGCCCCGCCCAGCGAAGCTGTGTCCGCAGCAGCAAATCCTCGATGCTCACAGTTTCCGCCTGTTCAAGGACCTCGACGTTGGTGACAGTCACTCCAGTGAATGCTGAGGATGGTACGCAGGCAGCGCTGGTGAAAGCGTTCGAGGAGTCGTAGTTGGCTGCGGTTGAGGGCCCAGGACTCGGAACCGTACAGCAGGGTAGGGAGGACGACAGCTCTGTACACGCTGATCTTGGTGCCTTTTTTCAGCTGTTGATTGTGCCACACCCGCTTAAATAGTCGCCCGAAAGCACTGTTCGCTTTTGCCAGCCTGTTGTCCAGCTCCTTGTCCAGCTTGGCGTCTGACGTGATGATGCAGCCAAGGTAGGTAAACTGGTGTACAGACTTCAGTTCGGACTCGCCGATGGTGATGTGGGGAGGGCGATGCTCTTCCTTGGGTGCCGGCTGATGAAGGACCTCTGTCTTTTTCAGACTGACCTCAAGTCCAAAGTGCTGGGCGGCATCTGCGAAGCAGGACGTAATGCGCTGCAAGGCTCTCTCTGTGTGTGCAACGAGGGCAGCGTCATCAGCAAAGAGCAGCTCACGAATCAGTTGGTCTAGGGTTTTCGTGTGGGCCTGCAGTTGTCTGAGGTTGAACAGGCTGCCATCGAGACGATACCTGATGTACACTGCGTCGTCATCGTCGAGGTCCACTGTGGCCTGCTTCAACATCATGCTGAAGAAGATGGTGAAGAGGGTCGGTGCCAGCACGCAGCCTTGCTTCACACCGTTGCGAATGGGGAATGGTTCTGAGAGGTCACTGTTTAGTCTGACCTGGCCTTGCTGGTCCTCGTGGAGCTGGACGATCATGTTGAGGAACTTTGGGGGACAGCCTAGTCGCTCCAGGATCTGCCACATACCTTGCCTGCTCACAGTGTCAAACGCTTTTGTTAGGTCGACAAACGTTACGTCCAGCCCTTTGTTGTGCTCGCGGCACTTCTCCTGAAGCTGTCTCAGCACAAAGACCATGTCGGTGGTACTCCTGTTGGCTCTGAAGCCACACTGGCCCTCTGGGAGGTGGTCTTCAGCGATGGCAGGTACCAGCCGATTCAGGAGCAACCTTGCGAGAATTTTCCCGGCAATGGACAGCAGGGTAATTCCACGATAATTTGAGCAGGCAGACTTCTCTCCTTTGTTCTTGTACAGGGTGGTGATGACTGCATCACGGAGGTCCTTTGGTAGTGTTCCTTTTTCCCAGCAGCAGAGAAAGAGGTCGTGGAGCTTGTTGTGCAGTGCTGGGCCTCCATGTTTCCAGATCTCTGGCGGGATTCCGTCACTGCCTGCTGCTTTGCCACTCTTAAGCTGGTGGATGGCTGTGAGGGTCTCTTCAGCGGTGGGCGGTTCATCCAATTCGACCTTTAGTGGAAGGTGTGGGATTTGTAGGACGACTGCTTCTTGAACAGTGCGCTCAGCGCCGAAGAGGTCCTGAAAGTATTCCGACCAGCGGTTCAAGATGGAGGTATTATCTGTGAGGAGTGCCTGTCCATCAGCGCTTCGCAGGGGACTTTGTACCAGGTGCCTAGGGCCATACACTGCTTTCAGTGCTTTGTAGAAGCCCCTGTAGTCACCATTGTCAGCGCAGAGCTGGGTCCTCTGTGCGAGTCTGTACCACCACTCCGACTCGTTCTGGAGCTCTCTAAGCTTGAGCTGGAGACTGCTGCAGATGAGGCAGAAGGCAGACTTCTTCACAGGGCAGGAAGGCTGGGCTAGGTGGGCCTGGTGGGCGGCTCTTTTTTTTGCTAGAAGTTCCTGGATCTCTACGTCGTTTTAGTCAAACCAGTCTTTGTTCCTCTTTCTAACAAAGCCCAAGACTTCCACAGAAGATTTTACAATAGCAGTTTTCAGTTGTTCCCAGAGTGTTTCAGGGGAGGAGTCTGCTGGATCAACTGTGTCTTTGAGCATGCACTGTAAATCGGCCTGAAGGGCAGCTTTCTTGTCGTCACGCTGAAGGCTGGCAACATCAAGCTTTTTCTTGGGGGGGGCCCCCTTTCTTGGGTTTCAGCTTGAGGCGGAGCCTGAGTTTGCAGCGAACAAGGCGGTGGTCAGTGTGGCACTCTGCGCTGGGCATCACTCTGGTGAGGAGGACGTCACTGCGGTCCCTCTGACGCACTAGGACATAGTCGATAAGGTGCCAGTGCTTGGAGCGAGGATGCATCCAGGTGGTCTTTCGATTGTCTTTTTGCTGGAAAGTGGTGTTGGTGATGACAAGTTTCTGCTCTGCACAGAGCTCCAACAGTAGGCGACCATTGTCATTGCAGTTCCCAACGCCATGCTTGCCGAGGACTCCTTTCCAGGCTTCAGAGTCTTGGCCCACTCTGGCGTTGAAGTCGCCAAGGATGATGACTTTGTCGTCTGCAGGGGTGCTCTGCAGGAGGCTGCGCAGGTCAGAGTAGAACTTGTCTTTTTCTGCAGGCTCTGCCAAGAGGGTTGGGGAGTACACACTGAGAAGGGTGACGTATTGCTGGTGTCTCGGTGGGAGGCGCATGGACATGATGCGGTCGGAGTGACCCGTTGGTAGGTTTTCCAACTTGGTCGCAATGGGGGTCTTCACCATGAAGCCCACGCCTGAGAGCCGTCTTTCTGATGCAGGCCTGTCTGACCAGTAGAGGGTATAGCCAGCGCCAAGTTCTTGGAGGCTGCCTTCCTCCGAGAGGCGTACTTCGCTGAGCGCGGCGATGTCGATGTTTAACCTCCGCAATTCATGGGCATTGAGGGCGGAGCGACGTTCAGGGCGTCCGCTGTCTGCTGTGTCAGCTGTGTCGAGCATGGTTCGGATGTTCCAGCATGCTACGTTGAGTCCGGTCGTGGTTGTCATGAGAGTGGATCCATTGTTTTTTCTTGTTTTCTGACCGCATAAGAAGATGCCCGTTGACCGCGGCTAGCCAACTGGGGTTACGAGGGGATGAGCTTTGGTTAGGCCACCTTTGCTCATTTAATACTGACACGTAAAATCAGGGGTTGGCACCTCTGCACTACCAAAACATAGTGTCCCCTAACATGAACGACATATACAGTGAAGTGATGCGACTAATACAAACGATGTTCACCAGCGGAGAGATTGACTTCACAACCTACAAGTTCCTGCTACAGTCCAAAGAGAAGAGAGACCCCGCCCACCTATACATATTACCGAAAACACAAGTTGACACCTCAGCAACTAAGAGAAGCGAAACAAAATGGACTGAATGGACTACGCATCCCAGGGTGACCCATCATCTCACAAATTGCAACCCCAACATATTACATCGGACACCTTATTGACTTCTTCCTACTCCCATTCGTGGAGAAACTACCGACGTACCTGAAGGACACGCCTGCATTCATACGCCTGATAGAAGAAACGGAATTCGCTGAAGACACAAACAAAAAAATATGTGTTTATGATGTCTCAAATATGTCTCTTGGCTTGACTTCGCGAACGAAGATTTTATAGGAGTTGCCCACGACGTCTGCAGGCTTGTTCGTGGCTGCGGAGGCCAATCCGAGACAGGCAGGTTCGACCGCAGTGGCTGCAGGGGAAGGTATGGCCAGGGTTCTGAGCTGCGGCATCTCTGTTTTTTCTCCTGAGCCGCTTGTCCTTAAGGCTAGCTCTGTGAGAGTCCTCAAAGGAGACAGCTGCCTTGTAAATGGTGGAGCGCCAGGTGTCACGGTCCGCAGCAAGCGAAGACCACTGGTGGTGGTCGATTTGGCAGGCACTAAGTGACTTCTTGAGACAGTCTTTGTATCTCTTCTTTGGTGCCCCTCTGTCACGGTGTCCAGTAGCAAGCTCGCCGAACAGGGTGATCTTTGGTAGGCGATGATCCTCCATCCTGGAGACATGCCCCGCCCAGCGGAGCTGTGTCCGCAGCAGCAAAGCCTCGATGCTCACAGTTTCAGCCTGTTCAAGGACCTCGACGTTGGTGACATAGTCACTCCAGTGAATGCCCAGGATGGTACGCAGGCAGCGCTGGTGGAAGCGTTCGAGGAGTCGTAGTTGGCTGCGGTAGAGGGCCCAGGACTCGGAACCATACAGCAGGGTGGTGAGGACCACAGCTCTGTACACGCTGATCTTGGTGCCTGTTTTCAGCTGTTGATTGTGCCACACCCGCTTGAAAAGTCGCCCGAAAGCGCTGTTTGCTTTTGCCAGCCTGCTGTCAAGCTCCTTGTCCAGCTTGGCGTCCGACATGAACGACATATACAGTGAAGTGATGCGACTAATACAAACGATGTTCACCAGCGGAGAGATTGACTTCACAACCTACAAGTTCCTGCTACAGTCCAAAGAGAAGAGAGACCCCGCCCACCTATACATATTACCGAAAACACAAGTTGATACCTCAGCAACTAAGAGAAGCGAAACAAAATGGACTGAATGGACTACGCATCCCAGGGTGACCCATCATCTCACAAATTGCAACCCCAACATATTACATCGGACACCTTATTGACTTCTTCCTACTCCCATTCGTGGAGAAACTACCGACGTACCAGAAGGACACGCCTGCATTCATACGCCTGATAGAAGAAACGGAATTCGCTGAAGACACAAACAAAAAAATATGTGTTTATGACGTCTCAAATATGTACACAGTACTAAACCAAGACGCGCTCCTGCAAGCCACCAGCGACACACTACCTGGAACACTACGACTACCCCCCCCCCCCCCCTACCAAACATGAAAAGGGATAGAATAATGGGACTTCTGGCACTAATGCTGAAAAACATCATCTTCACCTTCAACGGACAAAATTACAAACAAATCATCGGCTGTGCAATGGGCCAAGTCCCATCCCCCTCATGCAGTGACCTACTAATGGCACGAATTATGGACGAAGTCATCAACAATTACCCACACAAGGATGCCATCATACAGCACAAACGATACAGAGATGATGGGATCATCTTTATCCGGGGATCAAATGAAGAAATCAACAGCCTTTTCACGCTAGCAAACGCACACACAGAAGGAGTCATCTTCACACACCAAATCTGTGAGAAGGAGGCAACTTTCCTTGACATCACAATCTACAAAGGAACGAAATTTGAGGAATCCAAGCACTTTGATGTCAGAATGTACAGAAAACCAACCGAGACTTTCCAATACTTACACCGAAAATCAGCGCACCCGCAGACAGTTTTTAACGACCTTGTGAAAGGAGAAACGCTTCGCATTACACAGAACTGCTCAGATGAGGAAATAAGACAGCAACAAACTTCCTTCTTCCACGAAAAATTAACAGCAAGACAATACAGCATAGCGACACTAACGGAACTTTCAGCAGAGGTGAACAACACACCCCGACGGACTCTCCTACAAGAAAGAAAAGGGAAAGAAAAGAAAAAACACCAGTCACCACCCCTCGTACTGGTCACCAAGTATAACTCCAAAACGAAAAGGCTCGCTAGAGCACTCGGGAAACATTGGAAACTGATCACAAACGACCAGGGCTGCAAAGAAATCTTCACGACACCTCCCATGATTGCCTACCAAAAACACAAAAACCTGGGGGACCTACTCGTCTCCTCGAAACTGGCACCGCTCACGAACAACAAAGAACAAACAGGGTGACAAACAATCTTAATTACAAACAGCCGAGGTACATCACGCGACAGGAATGCAAACCATGCCGGAACCACAGAACTATACGAAAGGCATAAGCCCCCAAAACTAAGCAGACTTGGGTAACAGCCTGACTGAATACCAAAAAAATGTAATCAGTACATATTTCTGCGAGCACACACGCGAATAGATACACAATAACCCTTTAAAACCGAAAACTGGGAGACCTACTCATCTCTTTGAAACTGGCACGGCTCTTGAACAGCAAAGAACAAACAGGGTGAGAAAACAAGACAAGAGAGACAAAACTGACCAAGTTTAACAACAGCCGAGGTACATCACGCGACAGGAATGCAAACCAAGGGAACCAATGTACTTCACGAAAAAAAAAGACTGAATACAAGTCAGTACATGTTTCTCCGAGTACACACACAAACAGACACACAAGAACTTTGTGAAACCAAAACCACTCTCTTCACTGCAACAGGGAATAGAGCTGCAAGTCATCCAGCAATACAATAGAGGCAGATGGCAAATGTACATCGGTGCCAACCACTAAAGCGAAACTTGAAAACCACGGAGGGCTGGAGCGCAGTTGGCACACACCAACAAGACCCCTCCCGACTCCACCTTTGGATTTGGGCAGCAGTTTAACATCGCAACACTTCGATAACCACAACGGGAACCCCAGCTTTATCTACGCGTATGCCCACCTCAGACACGGTAGTAGGATGCTACGGGTGTTGGCCGACCGCCACTCCGCGCGCTGCAGGCAGACAAGCCCCGCACAGAGCGAGCAACGCCGTCAAGAGGAAATGAGTACGTGTGAAATTGAACGTACTCTTAACCATTCAGCTCTCACAATTAGGAGTGGGAACGCCGCGCCAGAGCAGCTCCTCTACTTACCACTAGCCCTACCAATTGGCAGCGGTGGAAACAACTTGACTACGAAACTGAACTACAACCAAGAAGCCATCTACGCTCCACTAGCTCATACAATGTGGTTGCACCCCGACTGACTACATTATCTCGCCACTGGCTAGCCGGCCTTTCAATTGGCAGTTACGTTAGCGAGAATACATCAACTACATGAACAATACAGAATGAACCATAAACAAACTATCATAAAAACCTAACAAAGGTTTACTCAACAAAAACAAAAGGGCCAGCACGCTGATGAAGGCAGCCCTTAGCCAAAAAAAGGCTTAAACATGCCCGAAAGACACCTCAGACAACAAACACAAAACGTGACTGATTTGTGAAATGTCATAAGGGTATAAAACGGCTGGTCACATCGAGACATCACATTGTGGTGTGCGATGTACAGACACCTTGTTACCAGAAATGTAGTGCCGCCTACAGTCTACACACAGCGGCCATGGGACCAGAAAGTAATGGAAGCAAGGAAAAGGAAATATACATCGTGTCAATCTCGGAAGGAGCAGACGGATTCCCCCCCCCCCCCCCCCCAAAAAAAAAAAAAAAAAAAAAGCAACTTGAGCCCATTGAGACAAAACGTTGCCGGACAGGCTGACCGAATGCGAAAAGTACAGCAACAACAGAGTGAACCCCACTACCTTCCTACACATAAGGAAGGCAGACCTACGTGTCTTTATGATGGCACAACATAAGACAGTATACGGCGGGATTGCTGCACATAACGCCAGCTCAGGACCAAGCCGGCCGGCGCGCTCAGAGCGAGAAGACGCATCCCAGGTTACAACCAACCAGGAATCGACTAAACTAGAGAAAACGGGAGTCACGTGACGAACCCGCATTCAGCTAATACAGTTGACGGCACCAGCTTTCAAAACTGAACCGGCAGACCATGTTCGAGCAGCATCCACCAGCACGGCGGGAAGAGAAAGAACCAAAACGCAACAACCGCACTCAGTCTCCACTAGCTCTCACTATCGGCACTGAGTGGTAGCACCACGACAGAGCAGCCCTTCTACTCACCACTAGCCCTACCAATTGGCAGTGGTGGAAACAAAACTGAACTACACTGAACCAAAAAGCCATCTACGTTCCACTAGCTCACACAATTAGCAGTGGTTGAGCCCCAACTGGCGACACTGATTATCTTCTACTCGCCACTAGCCCTTTCAATTGGCAGTGATGGTAGCGAGAATACACCAACTTCTTGAACAATACAGAATGAACCAAAAACAAACCGTAACATCAAAAACCAAAAAAAACAGGGGGGTAACTCAACAAAAACAAAAGGGTCAGCACGCTGATAAAGGCAGCCCTTAGCCAATAAAGGCTTAAACATGCCCGAAATACACTGAGACAACAAACACAAAACGTGACTGATTTGTGAAATGTCGTAGGGTATACGGCTGGTCACATCAAGACATCACATAGTGGTGTGCGATGTACAGACACCTTTTTGCCAAAAAAAAATTCGCACCACTGTTACTTCTAGGTGCAGAAGACACGGATGTGGACACACTGATCAACACATTTAACACTGCTGTAACCCAAACAGCTAGTGAGATCCTTGGCAAACACCGACGAGCAAAGAAACCTTGGCTTACAGCTGACATCCGTGATCTGTGTGACAAGCGTAGAGAATTAAAGAAAAAAAAGTCAGAGGTAGAAGGAGCTAAACAATACAGGGAAATTAACCAGGATATTAAGAAAAAACATGAAAAAGGCAAAGGAGAGGTGGATTGAAGACCAGTGTAAACATATAGAAAAAAAAAACTGAACAAAAATAATAACAAAAAAGCATACCAGCTGGTGAAAGACCTGACCAGTGCAAAACAGGGACGCTCCTCTATCATTCAAGATACAGTCTATAACTCAACGGACAGAGAAAAAAAGGTCCCTGAATTCCGGCAAGTGTGGGTGCGAGTCATTTATCATCAAGCGGTCGTGAGAGATATCTGGTACATATCAAACCCGCGTGACCGTATTTCCTCCCCTCCTTTTTTGCTCCTGCGACTCCCTGCCTGCAAAAGCTTTTCGAGTTTTTCAGTTCACAGATAGTACGACTGTGTCTTCACTTATACCACTATTTTGTTATAACCATTTTTACACTTTATTATCACTAGGCTGTTGTTTTTTCTCTCTCTTAATAAAGTTTCATTTCACCTCTCTTTCTCTCTCTAAAAATGTTGTAGTTCAGCAAGGACAAACATGAAAAGAGGCCTGTGCACCTATTGTTTCCCAAGAAATGCGCTAACCCGTACACGCACTAAAAAATTCGAGAGTTCATTTGTTTTTAAATGAAGTTGATGCGAATTTTCAATGATTTCACACAAGTTCACCTTATTTTGCGCACACAGTCAAGGAGACGAGGGACAAAAAGGAAAGCGAGAAACGGGACGGCTTCGCCTGCCGCCCGCTGTAATATAAACAATTCCGCAATAACGCGGATGCTAAGGAGCTCGTAGGGTCATGTGTTTTTGGAGTTGTAGCGACTACCTCAGTTCAGAGTAATCTCCGAGCGGTTCAAGATATAACTGAATAGCGAAAGGAAATGTCTTACGGAAGACCAAGACATTCTGAAGAGATGGACAGAGTACTGCTCAGATTTGTACAACCACCGAACTACAGGGGATCCAGGCATACTTGTCACCCCACCAGTGACTAACAGTGACAACTATCCCTTCCTCCAAGAAGAAGTAGAGGCTGCCGTGAAGTCGCTGAAAAAAAGGGAAGGCAGCAGGAGCAGACAACATCCCTGCAGAACTAGTCCAAGAAGGGGGGTTACTAACTATCTGCAATAAGATCTGGCAGTCAGGGGAATGGCCCACCATGGACCCAATCACTAATAATAGATTGGCAGTTTGGCATCCTGTCTCGGAAGACAATGGAGCATATGCGCTTGTTGGATCAGTCACTGGAGTGACCTCTCCAGGGCGCAAGCCTGGGCGAATTGTGTGGAGATCCTGGGATGCCCAGTCGTCAAGATACCCTCTCGGCCTCGCTGATGTTGTCCAAAGGAATGCAAAGCAGTACGTTTGGCACCAGTTTGGCTGCAGGAGCTGCCAGACCAGTGCGTGAATACAGCCAGCTGTCTGCCTTCGGGGCTCCACTCCTGATTTGAAGGGTTTACTCCCCCACATTTGGCCGTTGGATCAAGCTTGATCTCCTCCGTCCTTTAGCCGTATGCTGTCAGAAACAGCTCATCCGCCTAGTGGTGCACCCCCTCACGTGGTTTAGCCCACCAGCTGAGAACAGTTGGTACAATGCCCGTCGCATTCACGGTCATGCCAATGTCTATATCCTTTGGGACACCTTTCACTGAAACGGGCAAAGTGCATAACTGGGACGATCTGGACTCTCCTCTGCCTGTGTCAGAATGAAAGGTTAGCCGCACCAGGTTGTCCAGACAGACAACGAGAAAACAATCACGAAGACTAACTGACCGCTGCACACGTCCACCCACTGAACAGCACTCCGCCCAATCTGAAGCGTCTTTTGAAGGTGTTGTAGTAGCAGTTGTTGAATGATGTTTCCTTTTTCAGGCCGGTGACGCTCGGCTTCACACAATCTTACTGTCAACCCGGCTTGCCCTGTTATCGCGAAGACTGTCCTAACACTGTGGTAGCTGTACGAAAGGTGGTCCGACAGTACCGAGTCCCTGCAGCACGCCTGCATAGTGTATATCATGTGTTCCGAGCAGTGTGTGAAATGTTTGTGAAAGTTTCAATCTCTTCCTAATGTAAGAATCTGCATTGACGGCTTTCGAAATGTACCTCTTGTTTAAAAATGATTCAAAGAAAAGCTGGACTTCCAGAGGAACATTGTAAAACCACTCTGTGACCACGTCTAGCTTTTTCCAATGCAGCTGGTCATTTGCACTGGCTGCATGCTGCACATGGCAACTCGTCACCAGTGCTGACTCCAGAGCCATTATGATTTTGGCGATATGCAGACTGCGAGAGACTTTCTTCAGCTGGATGATGATCATCCAACCTAAGAACTTCTCTCTCTCTCTCTCTCTCTCTCTCTCTGCCTGCACATGCAGGGTTTTAGATCGAAGCTTCCCGAGAGAAATGTCATCTTGTAATCGCAGAGTGTTATCGTCCGCATACACTTTTAATGTACCACTTTCGAACACGTGTATTTCATGGCAAAAGTCCAAATGGCGCTGCTGAACTTCTGTTCTGACGAGCAGCAGAACATCATTCAAGAAGGTTGGGTCTGTACTGATTACTTCTCTGAAAAATTCAATGAAAACATGAACTCCCTTTTCATTACCACAGTGAGTAATGGCACAATCGCCGCAATATAGCTGTGGTTTATCTGTATCGGGCAAGTTTTTCAAAATGTCCCTTTCAATAATGTCAGGATAATGAATACATCTTGCATGAAGCTCGATGCCTTCCCGTAGGTCTCCTAATGCTTGCCTGTTTTTCTCTGCTGAAAGTGTTTCAGCGCACAGCTGATTCAGATCTTTCAGTTTCTCGCACAATTACTCAAGAAAAAAATCTTCTTGTCCAAAAGCCTTTCATATGCAAACTCTGAACAATCTGGAAATTCAAGCTGAAAATGCCGCTTGAACAGTTTGATTTTCTCCCAGGATGTTTCCTTGTGATCTGTTCTATACTGGCTGTACAGAGTTTTCAGATGAGCCTCAGCGGTTGCTATGGATGAATATTTTTAAAAGAATGTATCAAACTCTTTTGTATGAATGTTAGCCCTGGCAACATTTTGATAAAGTTCAGATATTGAATTAATAGAGTCCGATGTTTTTTTTTTTTTTTTCACCATCACACGTGTTCGCAGACGGCGGTGAACAATTCAGTACACAATATTCCACCTCCTTAGCGAGCTGAGCACAGATGCCGGGATCTTTTGTTCCAGCTAAGTCTGCTGCAACATTTATCTACAAATGCATACACAGTAACATGATAATCATACTTTGAATAAAATAGCATTTTTTATTTACACAAATAAATATGTTTATAAAAATCGGACCACCCAAACCGGCCCTTACCTACATTTTTTGGTGCCCTTGCCATGTGTCAAACAGTCCAAAGCTCGTCGAAATGAAGGAAAAACTTAATTAATTACCACGCGCATAATTGTGCACAAAGAAACTGTTCGGCATACTCGGCTCTGTGAATTCATAATCGCACAAGAATTTGTGAACACACAAGAACATGTTTTCATGAGAGAAAGTAAAAGAAAACAGACTACATAGTCATAGAACCAGTCCACAGCGGCATCCTCATACGTAGGATCAGAATCAACATCAATGGCCCAACAAGAGACTCAAATTTAATGCAGCCTTGGGGGCTGATGAGGATGTATGCCTCTTACAGACGGAAGGAGTTTTGAATTGTGCTGCACTGCAAAGATAGAGACCACGCGCGCATGAAGTATCGGTTTACATTTGCTCTAGAGAGGCGGCAAGAGGGGGCCAGTGTTATCTATCACCGCTGACAACTGGCATCCTGCCTCCCTAATTTGTAGGATGCACTTTGTTCATTGAGGACTAACTGTATAGCAGGAGACAGATGAACCGTGATAATTCAAGGGTAGTGCCAGATGAGCTTGGCGCCAAGCTCATCTGGCACTACCCTTGAATTATCACGGTCCATCCTTCTCCTTCAGCCGGCACATAGTCTTAGGTGGCCCCTCCAAAATTTTGGAAATGTGCCCATGGGGTTAAATATGGGTTGTTAACCTGTCGCTGGTCAGTCAACTGGCAGTAGCCAGAGTCAAAAGTACTTTCGCGGACATTAACCCCTTCACTGCCAAGCAGACACAAACACGCCCAGCTGCACATGACATAGAGTTGCGGGGATTCATGAGCCATGTCTTTGGATCTGTGTTCCTGGGGCAGGTGGGGGTGGGTGGGTGTGGGGGTGGGGGTTCCTTTGGCGTTGAATGAACACAGATTGCAGAAACTGCGTACACTGGCCGTAATAGGGTTAAAGGTGGGGGTACATTGGTGTTTGCCTTGTGACTTGCTGCAGGCAAAGCAAGTTTCCAAACCATCGCAACTACCTGACGGTAGCGCTCAAACTGGCGGCTCTTCAGGCGGGTCACGGCAAAGTGGATGGTGAGTGTCTTTGTGGAATGTCGTGTTTGTGTGTGCGTGCACACGTGTTTATAAGGAAAGAGGCGACCAATTAACAAAAACCCAAACTGAAGTGATCAAATGTCTCAGTTGACGGCACACAAATCGTGGACGTTGGATTTTTCATGAATGCACATCTGTTGCCTTTGATCTGAAGTGGTCAAGCAGTCACATGCTGAAAACGAAAGCGCAGTCACTCTTTGCTTTACGATTATAAGTTTTGAAACTCAAATTGTCCCAATTGTCACAACAGCTTTGTGTAAAAACCATTGTTGTGAAATGCACACTTGTTAGAAAACTGCATAGTGCGTGCAGTCGTCAGGACTGTGTACAATAGCAGTGACTGCATGCACGAGGAGGCTAAAACTGCTTTCAGCAAAGGGGTTAACCCATTTAGCCTCAACACCTATGGCAGGAGATGGATCGACCGTGATAATTCCAGGGTAGTGCTAGATTAGCTTGGCGCTAGATGGCACCAAACTAATCTGGCACTACCCTTGAATTGTCATGGTCAATTTGTCTCTGATGACTGGTCCATAGGCATTAGTTGACACCTCCCAACATTTGGCAAATGTGCCGAGCTAATTTGGCACTACCCTTGAATTATTATGTTTGATCCATCTCCTGGACCTGGTACAACAGTTCTTTGGCGACACCTGTAACATTGGGAAAGGCGGCCTTTAGGATAAATCGCTTAACTCTTTGTTTCTTCAAAAAGTGACTTTACCGATGGTATTACTGATAGAAAGACGGGCGTAAGAGCCGTATCCCGTTTTCCCAGAATTTTACAGGAGAGCAGTTTGAAAGTTTTGAAGATTTATTTCTATTTAGTGCTTGAGTTCCTGGTATCAAAACACGTATCAGTTGAAAGCTTGTTTTCTCCTCTGTACTTTCAAATGAACATTTTGAAACGGTCATTTTTATTTAGTGTACATTTGTCAAATAAACAATGCTGACATTATATACGGTCCTTATGCACGCTCAGAGTAAAAGGTTTGCAGCCACCTGTGCCTGCATAAAGACAGGGCTGCTAAACGACAGTGTCAGGCACGCCCAAAAATGGCCAGTATAATACGTAAACATTCCCGCCTGAGGACCGCAGCTAGGTTTCCTCCTAGGCTGCGTTTCTGAAATGGGTCATGTTGATATTGCCTGACAGCCGCAGAAAGAGCTCTAAATAGTTATAAGGCCTTTACGCCCGGCAAGTGCACGGTGAAATTGCCATTACCGGACACGGAAAAGAACCGTATAATCAAACAAGACTCTTTAGCAGGAGATAAAAACAAGCACAGAACTGCTGCATGAGTGTAAGAAGATCGTAAAACATGTACGGAGAATAGCGGTCCACAACTTAAAACTGTTCAATCTAGCAGGATCTATGTAATACGAGTCCAAGGAGAGTGACCAGTGACAGACATGAAGTCAGCAATACTGACAACAATAATGGCATTATCAAAATACAGGAACATCTCGTTACACGTGAAGAGAAAGTAACTATCAAAGGTCTGAATTGTTCCGCCGTTTCGAGGATTTCCTCGGTAATCTCGCCGATTTTCCGCTCCTCAAAAAAAATTTCCGCGGAAAAAATAAAAATTCGAACGAGGGTTTCTTATTAGGTACTGGCAGGGCTCGCCG
>BTPG01000004.1:1319592-1371645 GCA_036245525.1 Semisulcospira habei | reverse complement strand
CACATTCCATGTGGGTGTGTCCTGTTTCTAAATATTTATGACTGATAAGCTTGATGTTGCTAATGTTATTGACAGCATGAATTAGTGCTGCTGATAGGTTTTGGTTGCGGTTCTGTCCTGAACAGCAGTCAGAAAAAATGATAACTTCCTCAATATGATGGGGCAAGGATGACAGGTAAATGTACAGGCAGGTGGCAATTTCGCATGAACCGCGCTTCCCTTCGCTTTCATCCCACGTGAAACAGGTCCCCTGTCTGTCAGTGAGAGAATAAACAGTGAAGTTATACACAGACAGCTTGCGCTTATAATAAAGCTGACTGACAAGTCCACACGGCGCTTGCAGCACAGCCTGCAGATCGACTGTGATGACATGCCTCTTTGGATCTTTGCCTGCCTCTCTTTTGTCGCGATCTTTTTCCTCCCTTGCTCTGTCTTTCCTATCTCGGTGTTTCTCATACTCCTTTTTCTCTTCTTCCGATGCAGCAGACCCTTTCTGTTGGAACACTGCGCAAGTGACACACTGGTCTTTCTTTGGGTGATGGAACAAATAATTGAAATACTGATTAAAAATTATATCCCTATACATTCTGGCGGACACAGGTGTGTGACCACCACTTTGGCAAGCTTCAGTGTACAGCTCGTACATTTTGCTCAAAGTGAGGTCAGAAGAGAGGTACAACCTCTGTGTGTCCTTTCTTGTGTAATGAGACTCGACCACAGGAAAGGACGCAATGTGTTGCTTGGCGTGGTCAACAGCCTCATTACTATATTTGTTGTGGGGTGTTCGTGACTTCCCCCGTAGATGCTGGCCTGTGAACACACCTCCAGTGCTGTTTTCCAGAGCATGGTCCACGTAGGTTTCACCAACAGCCAGGGTCGCAAGAAAAAAATTCTTGCAGACTCTGTGGACAGTGCCGTTAACAGTAAAAGAAAATACACGACAAACTCGACGTTTTTTCTCCTTTGGTTGTTGTGCATCCTCATCAAACATCGTTGCTGTTTGCCTCTGCAAAACGTTGGCACAGACAAAATCCTTCTGCCTTTCATATGATTGAAGAGTATAAAAGGCATCGAAGAGTTCTTTTCGGCTCTCCTCTGTTATGTTTTCAGAGCACTTGTACCTGCACTTTGTACAGTCCACCTCCCTCATCACCCTCGATGGTACTGTTTTGCCAGATTGGGAAAGATATTGTTTGCCTTGCAGGTGTAAGGTCTTCCGAACATTTTTTTCCCACTTTTCTGGTCTGGCTTCCCGTTGTCGCGCCAGCTTGGTTTTGGGCGGACTGGAATACAAGCCTTGTTTCTTTGGTGTCACTTTATTAGATATTGAAATCGAGCTGTCTGGTTTAGGAGAGGGGCATCTCTCATCATTAATCAATGCAGCTTCTGCCTCATTTGAAGTACAGCCTTTAACTGCGTCATTTGGAGAAGAGCTGCTACCTGCGTCGTGTGGAGGAGTGCTGTTACCTGCGTCGTGTGGAGGAGTGCTGTTACCTGCATCATGTGGAGGAGTGCTGTTACCTGCGTCGTGTGGAGGAGTGCTGGTACCTGCGTCGTTTGGAGTCAAGTCCTCATCTGCATACTTGGAGGGCCTTGCGGTACACGTCTCACTGTGGTGCAAAGTAGACGGGCCTGCAAGACAGCAAAATGAGAACTCTCAAACGTGTTTCAGGCCCTATTACTCACAATTATCACTTCATGTGATTAGAAGATTGGGCGCTGGGGTATGAAGGATGGTGACTGTAACGTGATGAATGCATGTATGGCTGAATTGTGCAACTCTCTCTCTCTCTCTCTCTCTCTCTCTCTCTCGCTCTCTGTGTGTGTGTGTGTGTGTTCTCACCTGCCGGATCAGCTCTTGCACGAAGGAGGGGAAGACAAACATCATAGTGAGTTGGATCAAAGTCAATGAAAGCGAGGGGGATAACTGGCTGACTGTTTCTGCCAGATGAGGGGTGTATCTCGTGCTGAGACTTGAAGACATCACTGAAGTATATGACGACAGTCCTTTCTGCCCAGTCTGCGAGAGCACGAGGAATTAAATCAGCAGCATCATTGACCCATCTTCCCGGCTTTCTGAGTTTACTGACATTTGAGTGATACCGGAGATAACGCTCATTTTCATCTTCTTCACTTCTGTTGGCCATGAAATGAATGTACTCTGTAATGTTTTCTATCAGATGGTCACACAGACAGTGTCTCAGTTCCAAATGGCTGATGTCCTCCAGATGAACGACAGATGACTCGAAAAAGCAGTTACCATCAGGAACAATTTTTTTGTCTGTACAATCCATTGGACGCCAAAAAGTTGTCCAACCTGCCTGTGTGATCATGCAGATTTCTCTGATGGCTCATGTGAGCTCGAAGATTGCTTTCTTTTGCGGTCTGAAGATCAGGATCACCGTTTCTTTTCCTCTTTTTTCTTTTGTTTGCTTTTCTTTTCTTGCTTGTTGAAACCTGCTCAAAATCAGAAGGTACGTAGGATGGGTCCGTGATCAGGTCATCGATATCATGATTAGCCTTCATCTGCAGAGGTTCTTCGTCTGATGTGTCAAAACCAGTCTGCCATTTAAGGGGCTCCAGATCAGATTCATTAAACTGAACGGTGTTTTTCAGTGGCTCGTCGTCCGAAGTGCTGAAACTGTCATCATTTTTTTTCTGCAGTGAGCGAAGCAGCAAGATGCAGGAACACATGGTCGGTCGGTCGCTCGGTCGGTCGGTCGAATAAAAACGTGTGTATAATTCGTAAAGCCAACGGTTTCTTCCGGTTTGAAAGGATGTGTCAGTCTGCACATGGGGACTGAAACTGTGCAGGCCTGTCAAGTTAGGAATGTCTGGAATTCAGTTTCTGGCCGGTCAGGGACACAGATACTGATCTATATACATGTCTCTAGTGTGGCAGCGTAACATTTGCTTTTTTTCCGTTCTTTTCACGGCACTACGATATCTTTTCAGTTTTGAACAGTAGTTTGCCTCCTGTCACCATCTTTGATGTGTGTATTGATTTGGTAACCAATATACGTGTATGGATTTGGTGACTTGCCAAATTATATTCCACTTTTCATAATAGTCTACGGTTAAACACAGTGTCACAAAAAATCACAAAATCGCCAAAATGTCGATTTACGGCCCTTACGCCCGGAACCCTCGATACTTAGCCTGTCAATTTCAGCCTAAAAAATTGTTGTGTGTTGCTACACAACCAGGGACGTAACTCTAGCAAGCAGCTACCCAATCCCCTGAGTGGCCTCCCTATCCTCCGGATAGCCTCCCTTCTCAATCTCGCGAGAGAGTCCGTTATTACCAGTTCTATACTGTCGTTTTGTTCGGTTCCGTTGTTTTTAGTCTCCGTGTTTTTAGTCTCCGTGTTTATGTGTGTTCCTCATTTGTTTTTGTCGGTTTTGATCTTCCCCGATGGCCAGGTAAGGCATTGTCTCGCCCAGCGATTACAGCTTACTGGGGCAATTTCCGTGGAATTATGGCGTTTTGGCCTTTTCTTTCGACTTCGTCTCCGTCGGTCGGTTGCAACTGTCGTACACTTGGCCTTCGTTGCCCTGAACCTCGCGCGGTTATCCTCTGTTTGCATGATTTGTTGCAGTAGCCAACTCAGAACGTGTCCTGCCTGCGGCGACTTCCAGTGGCCGTTGGATTTGCATCTGCGCTGCTTGCCGTGCTCGAGCTGTGCCTCTGATAAGACTTGCGCTACTTGCGCTGTTTGGGAAGAAGACCGTTGGTCTCAGATGTGGAGCTTCTATCATCACAAGCGCCCCATTCCTTCTTCTATGGCTCCAGTCCCACCAGCCCCTCCCAATTCGGCCGCAGTCGACGGGTTGTCCAGTCGCTCTCGGTCCCCGGACTCCGTTCGCTCCCTCACTCTACACTCCCGTGCCCCAGTTCCGGGACCCTTGCAGGTATTTTCGCCTATCCCAACGGACAAGGTGACGGACGCTGTCCCTTATGCTGTGGGAGGTAAGTTCTTTTCCTCTCCTATGCGTTCTCGCTCTCGGGAGCGCTGTTTACCATCGGTCCCGCGCACCCGCTTTACAGAGGCGGGTCACTTGCGGCGACTTCCCCCTCTCCCTCAGGGGATGGGACACCGGCATCCCATTAACCCTGGCACAGTTACCGATCAGACTGATTGGGCCTGGCCCACCTACACTTTTCCGCCTAAGCGTCGCCATAGCTAGTCACTTCATGACCTTTTACACTGCGTGGCGGGGCTTCCGGTGTCCCCTAGCGCCCTGGCTCGTAGCCGGTCACCACGCATACATCGATCAGGCACTTTTCCGCCTCCGCGTCGCCATAGCTCGTCACTTCATGACCCTTTGCACGGCGCGGCGAGGCTTCCGGTGTCCCATAGCGCCCCAGCTCGTAGCTGGTCACCGCGCATACACCGATCAGACACTTTTCCACCTAAGCGTCGCCATGGCTCGTCAACTTTGCCACTCTGGCACGAGTGTCGGACACAGTCCCTCCCGCCTTGGGTGGTTTTCCACCAGGTGAGAATTTACGCCCCCGCTCCCATGAGCGTATTTCGCAGCCAGCCCCGCAGACCCGGCCTTCTATGACAGGTCTCCAACGGAGGCAACCCCATCATTTTGGGGGGGAGGATACATCGACCATCGGCAGTCCCTGGCGCGTGCCCTCTCCAGCCAGCAGACCTGCCAACCACTACGCTTTCGCCGTATTTTCCTACGCCAACGTTTCCAATACTACGCTGCTACAGTCATTGATGAAATTCTACGCTGAAGAAAAAAATAAATCTTTTTTGTGTTGTTTTTGGTTTGTAGTCGGTAAGAATACGCGGTTAGGGCCAATGAGAATGAGCGGAGCGAACTTCCGGGTTTCCCAGCGTGCATCATTTTATCAGAGATATCCAGAGAGAGGATTTGTAGCTCGCGCAGCGCGCCTGCGATGATCCTATCGTGAAGAAGCGGCTTTGTCTGCACGCTGTGAAGTTTCACAGATCATTTCCGGTTGATACTTTCGCTTCTCAAAATGATGGAGGATGCTTGTATCTTGGATCAAATTTTGCAGGTAAAACTTCCGAATTTTTATATCTCAAAATAACTTGAAATGCAAAATAATATGACTATGACTAATACTAAGTAAATCAGTAGGCTAAAGAGGTGGGTTGATAAAACTTCATGAACTCTTGTTTGAAGCTCTTGAGACAAAGTTCAGAAGTTTGTACAGTGGATACGCTATCCGATTGTCTTTTGAGGCCTTCTTTCAAGAGTGTGTGTCCTTGGATGAAGTTTTGACAGCCTAGAAGATGTACTTGTACGGAACCTTAAGTCTCAGGGGGTGACTTACGTCGGGCACTTCGCTTCCAAGCGAGGTGGTGGGGAGATCCATCTCCCTACCATCATCCTGACGTTTGGCACCCCCACCCCTCCTACTACCATCTAGGGAGGTTACTACTCTTTGAGAGTGAAAAAGTACGTCCCTCTCCCCCTCCGGTGCTTTTAAGTGCCAAAAGTATGGCCATGGGCAGAAGACATGCCGTCAGGCAGAGGCTTCATGCGCCCATTGCACTAAGCCTGGACACTCTGCTGAGTCCTGCACAGCCACCCCCCTGTGTGTGAATTGCCAGGGGGCGCATATGGCTTCGGATAAGAAATGCCCTCGGATATCCGAGTGCAAGATTCAGCAGGTGCGTGTGGAGAAGGGGCTGTTCTTTCTGGATGCCACGTGCAAGATTCAGCAGGTGCGTGTGGAGAAGGGGCTGTCCTTTCTGGATGCCAAAAAACTGGTTGAAGGCCCTGGTGCAGCTGCGGCTGCCCCAACGTCTAACACCTCAGTATATACTTTCAGTGCAGCGGTGGCAGGCAAGCGCCCCACCAAAGACTTTTCATGTCAGACCCCAACTTCTTGGTTGGGGGCGGAGCCTCGGCTCATCTCGCCCCTGGAGAGTAACCCTCCTGCGGTGGTGAAGAGGAGCCAGGGAACGCATAAGGCGGACACTGCCGGTCTGGTTGTGCTGCCTTCTGTTGCCCCTAAGCCTCAGCCCCCACCCAAACCTGTTAGTCAACTCCAAAGGCTTCTGGCTCTGGTCAGCCTTCTAAGGCCGCTAACTCTAGCGGCAGGAACGCTGCCCAGGACCAGGGGTCTAAGAAATCTATGGGACCGCTGTGCGCACGGGCCCAGAAGGGGAACACTGATGTCCCCCTTCAAAACAAATATGCTGCACTGGAGGAGCAGATGGACGGAGTGGAAGTTGTCTTTGCTGATGCTGCGGCAGCTCCACCCCCTTCATCTCCGAGGAACCAGAGGAGGCCCGGGAGCCGGCCCCCCCTCTGTTTCTTCAACTCCTTCCAAGGCAAAGTAAAAAGGGGGGGGGAAAACTCTTCACCCCCAGATAAGACATAATCATGTACTCTGTGCTTCAGTGGAATTGTCGTGGTTTTCAAGCTAACTTTGAGGAATTACGTCTTTTAGTCAAGTTCTATAACCCCTCGGTAATATCTCTTCAGGAGACTTACCTGAAGACTTCTGACCATGTATCCTTTAACGGTTTTAACGTTATACATAAAGGCTCTGATTCGGAGAGGCGCTCGGGTGGAGCGGCTCTTCTCATTAGTAGCCAAATTGTATGTAGCCCCGTTAGCATCGACACCTGTCTTCATGCTGTCACGGCTCGGGTTACCTTGAAGAAGACCATAACCATATGCAGTATTTACCTGCCACCATCACTGCGGGTCAGTAGCAATGATATTTTTAACTTGGTAGATCAACTGCCCCCTCCCTTTATTCTTCCCCCACCCGGGTCTGCCCTGGGGAACTTGGGTGGGGTTAGGTATTTTTTAGTTCCCAGGGTCACCCTGGTCAGCCCCACAGGGTGGGTTTTTCTCTCTATTCTGGGGCATGTGTTTCTGTCTACCCTTTGTCCATTCACCTGGATTTGCCTTTTTAAAACTCTCCCTACTGTCTGCACTGCCTGTAGCTCTTGATATTGGATGTGTGTTGCTAAATGGTCTTAGCTTTATTTAGGCCCCATGTGTTAGGTTTATTTAACGTATTTGACCGGCTGGCGACATACATTCAATGTTCTGTTTCTTTTTTATTTTTTCACAAGCAGTGCAGGCACGTCCTGAGAAAGCCTTGTTGCTGTCGGGACGTTAAGCAATGTACAATCAATCCCTTTATTCTCCTGGGGGATTTTAACGGTCACGCTCACCTTTGGGGCACTGACCACTATGATGGCAGAGGTCAGATATTAGAAGATGTTTTTTCTCAACTTAACCTATGTGTCTTTAACGATGGCTCACCTACATACTCTTAACTCAGGTTCAGGATCTAGTTCTGTTCTGGACCTCACTGTGTGTGATCCTTCTCTTATGCTGGACTTTGACTGGAAGGTTCACGATGACCTTTGTGGTAGTGAACACTTCCCAGTAGTTCTGTCATCGGTCAGCTGTGAGGAGGATTCGCCGGTGGGGCGCTGGAATCTCAAGAAAGCTAACTGGCCTCTGTTCGCCTCCCTCTGTCAGTCTCGTCTTACAGAGGAGGTGGTCATGTCAGCTGAAGAACCTGTTTCTTGTTTTACTTTTATTTTGTTGGACGTAGCAGGTGAAACCATCCCTAGAACTTCCACATCAGTCCCTCGGAAGCCTAGAGTACCATGGTTCAATGAAGAGTGCCGCAAGGGCCAAAAAATGCGCAAATCTGCTCAGCGACGTGCTTTTCGTAATCCGTCGCAAACAAATATTTTAATATTTAAAAGACATCGGGCGAAAGCCCATTACATTTTGAACGCGAACGCCGTGCTTCCTGGAAACGCTTCGTCTCATCTTTATCTTCTAGGACTCCATCCCAAAAAGTCCGGAAGGCTGTTCAAAGAATTAGGTTCAGGGGTGGCTCGGCTTCTGTCGGCCATCTTAGAGATGGTGTCAGTTTGGTCACAGATAAAAAGGCTGTGGCTAATTTGCTTGCCTCCACCATTGCCCATAATTCTTCAACAGAGCATTATTCACCTTTCTTCCAGAGAGAGAAGGAGAAGCGAGAATCTTGTGCTTGTGATTTTATATCGGATAACTCGGAAGACTATAATGCCCCATTTACGTTTTCAGAATTGCAGCAAGCCATGCAGAAATGTACTGACTGCTGCTGGATTAGATACCATCCATTATCAGCTCCTAACACATCTGCCTGAGGATTCTCTCCTTGTACTTCTCAAGGCCTTTAACCATATCTGGATAACCGGTCATTTTCCGCCATCTTGGCGCCAGGCTGTGGTTGTGCCAATCCCCAAGCCGGGTAAGGATCCTTCCGACCCGGGCAACTACCAGCCAATAGCTTTGACATCATGTTTATGTAAGACTATGGAACGCTTGGTCAACGCCCGACTGGTGTGGCATCTTGAGTCACGTGGACCATCTAGTCCGCTTTGAGTCTTTTATCCGAGATGCTTTTGTCAACAAGCAGCATGTCTATGCAATTTTCTTTGATCTTGAAAAGGCATATGACACTACCTGGAAGTATGGTATAATGTCTGATTTGTCGGACATGGGTTTTAAAGGACACCTGCCTGTTTTTATTCACAATTTTTTGTCTAACAGGTCGTTCCATGTCCTTGTGGGCTCCACCCTCACCGACTCCTTTGAACAGGAGATGGGTGTCCCGCAATGCAGCATTCTATCCCCTGTTTTATTTAGCATTAAAATAAATAACATTGTAAAGGCCGTCAAAGATGATTCTGAATGCTCTTTGTTTGTGGACGACTTTGCTTTGTGTGCACGAGGTCGAGGACTTGCGTCCCTTGAGAGGCGCTTGCAGCTGTGCGTTGATCGCATCCAGGGGTGGGTGTCTCTCAACGGATTCAGGTTCTCGCCCTCCAAGACAGTCTGTGTGCATTTTACTAACCAGACGAAATTTTTTCCAAAACCTAGCCTGAGCATTGCTGGAGTGCCAATTCAGGTGGCCGAAGAGGCAAAGTTTTGGGGGGTCATCTTTGACAAAAGATTGACCTTCTGCAACCATGTTAACTACCTTAGAACCTCTTGTCGGAGGGCCCTCGACATTCTTCGTGTCGTTGGTCGTACTGACTGTGGTGCAGACCGCATTGTCTTACTTCGACTGTACCGGGCCCTTGTTCGGTCCAAACTAGATTACGGCTCTGTGGTATATGGCTCGGCTTCAAAGTCTGTTCTACAGCGTCTAAACACAATTCACCATCAAGGTCTGCGCATATGTCTGGGGGCCTTCAGGACATCTCCAGTTCCTAGTCTGTATGCCGAGGCAGGGGAGCCTTCTCTCAGCAAAGGTCTGAATTGTTCCGCCGTTTCGAGGATTTCCTCGGTAATCTCGCTGATTTTCCGCTCCTCAAACTACTCTCTCTTGGCTTGACTTTGCGAACGAAGATTCTATAGGGCTTGCCCACGTCGTCTGCAGGCATTTTCGTGGCTGCGGAGGCCAATCCGGGACAGGCAGGTACGACCGCAGTGGCTGCAGGGGAAGGTCTGTTCAGGGTTCTGAGTTACGACAGCTCTGTTTTTTCTTCTGAGCCGCTTGTCCTTAAGGTTAGCTCTGCGAGAGTCCTCAAAGGAGACGGCTGCCTTGTGAATGGTGGAGCGCCAGGTGTCACGGTCCGCAGCAAGCGAAGACCACTGGCGGTGGTCAATTTGGCAGGCACTAAGTGACTTCTTGAGACCGTCTTTGTATCTCTTCTTTGGTGCCCCTCTGTCTCGGTGTCCAGTGGCGAGCTCGCCGAACAGAGTGATCTTGGGTAGGCGATGATCCTCCATCCTGGAGACGTGCCCCGCCCAGCGAAGCTGTGCCCGCAGCAGCAAAGCCTCGATGCTCACAGTTTCCGCCTGTTCAAGGACCTCGACGTTGGTGACATAGTCACTCCAGTGAATGCTGAGGATGGTACGCAGGCAGCGCTGGTGAAAGCGTTCGAGGAGTCGTAGTTGGCTGCGGTAGAGGGCCCAGGACTCGGAACCGTACAGCAGGGTGGTGAGGACGACAGCTCTGTACACGCTGATCTTGGTGCCTTTTTTCAGCTGTTGATTGTGCCACACCCGCTTGAATAGTCGCCCGAAAGCACTGTTCGCTTTTGCCAGCCTGTTGTCCAGCTCCTTGTCCAGCTTGGCGTCTGACGTGATGATGCAGCCAAGGTAGGTAAACTGGTGTACAGACTTCAGTTCGGACTCGCCGATGGTGATGTGGGGAGGGCGATGCTCTTCCTTGGGTGCCGGCTGATGAAGGACCTCTGTCTTTTTCAGACTGACCTCAAGTCCAAAGAGCTGGGCGGCATCTGTGAAGCAGGACATAATGCGCTGCAAGGCTCTCTCTGTGTGTGCAACGAGGGCAGCGTCATCAGCAAAGAGCAGCTCACGAATCAGTTGGTCTAGGGTTTTCGTGTGGGCCTGCAGTCATCTGAGGTTGAACAGGCTGCCATCGAGACTACTACTACTACTGTTTCCGTGTATAATTTCTTGCGCCTTTTTAATTTCCGCTTTTTTTTTTCAAAGTCAATTCAGACCTTTGCTCAGGCTCCACCGCATCCGCCTCATGCTCAGCTACGTTCTGAAGCTGAAGGCCCATCCAGAAAATCCTGCCTATGATTGTGTTTTTAACCCGTCGTTTGCAGAGATTTACGATGCCCATCCAGGAGCTGTCCATCCACTTTCCTTCTGTGTCCGACCTCATCTGCAGGCGGCCGGAGTGGACCTGGACAAAGTGTCGGAATCTCTGCAACACGTCACTCCACCCTGGCTACTACCAGTTCCTGACATCTTGCTGGACTTGACCGCCCACAAGAAGGATTGTACTCCACCAGCCATATACCAACAGAGCCTCAATGAACTCCTTTCAAGTTTTCCTGGTTATTGTCATCTTTATACGGATGGGTCCAAGTCTGAGGATGGGAGAGTGGCTGCGGCTGCAGTGTCCTCTCGCCATCCTAGACGCCCATTTAAGCTCCGCCTACCTGACCATTCCTCTGTATTTAGTGCAGAACTGCAGGCAATTCTGCTAGCACTCAAGCATGCCTATCAGTCTCGGGAAAGGAACTTCCTGATTCTGTCTGACTCTCTTTCTGCCCTGCAGGCCCTTCAGGGCGTGGGAACAGACCACCCACTTTTGGTGCAGATTAGAGAGCTCTACGCGGACTTGATGAAGGGATATTATGACATCATTTTAATTTGGGTCCCGGGCCATGTGTGCATCGAAGGCAACAGAATCGCAGATTCTGCTGCCAACAGTGCCTGCAGTGACCCTGTCCCTGACACACAGACTGTTTATAGCGATTTTAAACCTGTGATTAGTGCGTACATAGGCCGCGAGTGGCAGTCCGAGTGGGACAAAGAGGAAGGGAACAAGCTTCATGAAGCTCTTCCTACGGTGTCCGACAGTCTACCTTTCTGCTGCGGCAGCCGCCGTGAGGAGACTGCCCTTGCTCGGCTCCACATCGGGCACACGTATGTTGCGCACTCTTACTTACTTAAACAGGATGAGCGTCCATGGTGTTTTGCCTGTGATGAGCAGTTTTCTGTTCGACACTTTTTGCTGTATTGTGCTGACCTAATTGACACCAGATATAAACACTTCACAGCGGACTCCTTGAAGGTTTTGTTCCGGGATGTTCCCCCGGACAAAATCTTCAATTTCTTGAGAGAATGCAATATTTTTAACAAGATCTGAGCATTCATAGACTATGTGAATTTATTTAAGTTGCCCTTTTTGAGAGTCTGTAGACGTTTCTTTTAAAGACGTGCGACATTTTAGCCTGAGATTTTTAATCTATTTTTACATCTTGTCTTAAGACCTTGCTTTTATTATGGCTGACCAGATTTTTACCCATCCCGCCATGAGATGGCCTTAGTCGCCTGCTCGGCGTTAAACCCAAATAACTAACTAACATTTAGAATACGCAAACACTGTATGGTACCCAGGTTTAAAGAGACAATCAGTTGCACTCGAAAGGGTACAGAGACGAGCAACAAAGCTAGTTAAAGAATGTAGAAATATGACTTAGACTCAAATACTTTGGTGGGGTTAGGTATTTTTTAGTTCCCAGGGTCATCCTGGTCAGCCCCACAGGGTGGGTTTTTCTCTCTATTCTGGGGCATGTGTTTCTGTCTACCCGAGGTCCATTCACCTGTATTTGCCTATTTAAAACTCTCCCTACTGTCTGCACTGCCTGTAGCTCTTGATATTGGATGTGTGTTGCTAAATGGTCTTAGCTTTATTTATCCCCATGTGTTAGGTTTATTTAATGTATTTGACCGGCTGGCGACATACATTCAATGTTCTGTTTATTATTTTTTTTTCACAAGCAGTGCAGGCACGTCCTGAGAAAGCCTTGTTGCTGTCGGGACGTTAAGCAATGTTCAATCAATCAATCAATCAATCAAATACTTTGGACTACACTCCTTACGTGGACGTAGAATACGTGGTGACTTAATACAAGTTTTTTAAATTTATAATGGCATCGACGACCTAAATTGGAATGACTTTTTTGCAGCACCAGTTTGTGACAGAACCCGAAACTCTGAAAGTAAAATCTTTGTATGGCACTTCAACACTAACCTGCGAAAGTTCTGTTTTTCTAACAGAGTTGCCATTGTTTGGAATGAGTTACCAGTTTCATTTTTTTTCAAAAGCGTCTAACATAAATTCTTTTAAAAACCAGCTGGACGAATTACCAAAATTTAAAGAGATTTTCTATTCCTATGATGAATGATTTATAGGAAAATTGCACGAATAGCAGACCCATAAAGTAAATAAAGAAAGAAAGGACATTTACAAAGGCCTCACAGCCTATTTTGTCCCCACACTACTACTACTAACTTGACAAACCTTACTTCAGCCGTTTACCAGATAGTGATTGTCTAGAGAGTAACAAAGGTTTGGGTATATCAAAATGAATAAAAGCAGTGTGTGTTCGGAGGATGGGGACATTTTTCTGTAGAACATTTTGTTTCCAGTACAGCTGCAGATGACACCAGGACTGTCGCAGCCATGTTCACTTGGGATCAGTAGTTTACACGGGCTTCATTTGGTCCTGTATTCAGTGGTAGTATGCAGTATATATCACTTAAAAGGATTTCATTTTAGTTTTTAAGTAAAATTTTACACTTAATTATATTAAGAGAAGAAACAATTACGAAAACAGTTGGCCTCCAAACTCGAGTTTGCACTGCCGTGAACCTAAAGGGAGCATGAGCATCGCGCTATTCTACGCCACAGTGCCGGGACGGTCGTCGAATCGCACGTGTTGACAGCCATGGGTGTTTTGTTTTGGGCTCGGTGGTCGCGATTTCATCCCGGCTGCGTAAACATAGCATAGAGGCAACACTAGTCACCAAGATACATATAGTACATGTAGCTTCTCACAACCCCCGCACTCTGCACGGAACTCATGAAGATCTATGCCTCTTGGGGAGTTTTGTCTTTGGTTATGAGCGAACATTGCTAGGCAGTGAATGCCATCCGTCTGATGTAAAAACAAGAATATATTTATCCTCGTGAAAGTATGCGGTAACGGTGGAATGAATGTTTCTTGATAGGTTCATTTGTCTCTGTGCACATCAGACGGAACAGAGAACCTTCTGCCATACCATCTGACAGCAGTTCCGATGAAAGCGGCCTTCAAGACTGGCTAAAGCCGTGTACTGTCCCCAGCCCTCAACCAAATAATAGCCCTATCCATGCCCAGTTTAGTATATATTTTTAATTTGTAACCTGGCTTTTGAATTTCTGCCCGTATAATAATGTGCCTCAGCAGATCCAAGTATATTCCGCAGTGAACCCGAATCTGTCTTTAACAGAACGATAGAGGGCGTGAAAGTGTGTTCATTTATATGGTCATTGATGTACGGTTACTGAAAAACAAAAGAAACGGCTGAAACTCACTGCAAACCACAATAAGTGCATCTCCCTTCACCCTCCCCCACTCAGCCTGGAAATTAAAATTGTGTGAACTGAAAAAGCAAAACTTAGGCACAGATTCTCATGGGTCATGTTCCTGTAACTTGCATGACGGACTCCTGAGGATCTATGCCTTTTCTCGTCAGTAGAAAGGGCCACTATCACTACACTCACTGATACGCACCTTCTGTCAGTCTGGAATAAACATAGATCCTCATGGCGCCCGCAGATGCGAAAACTAATGAGAATCATGCCTCTTGCCTGGCTCTATCATTACGCTGGTCCTTACATACAAGAAGCTACGCGAGCTGATTCAGTGACTGCCTTCCATAGTGTAATAGACGTGTTGACAGCAATTATAAACAAACCGCTCGGCTGAAGAAAGGGGACAGAAACAGAATAGATAGAACATTTTTCCATCAAATGAAAATGATTAGGCTTTTTTGTGAACTGTGTCAGTTAATATTTTAAATTTGTTACCTGGCTTTTAAATTTCTGAGTTTTCAGAATTATATGTGCCTCAGCAGATTCAAGTATATTCCGTAGTGAACCCGACTGTCTTTACCAGAACAAAAGAGGTGGGGGGGGGGGGGGGGGGGGAGTGTGTTCATTTATAATATGGTCATTGATGTACGGTTACTGAAAAACTACTGAAAAACAAAAGAAACGGCTCAAACTCACTGCAAACCACAATAGCACATCTCCCTCCCTTTTCCCCACTCAGCCTGGAAATTAAAATTGTGTGAACTGAAAAAGCAAAACTTAGGCACAGATTCTCATGGATCACGTTCCTGTAACTTGCGTGGCGGGACTCTTGAGGATCTATGCCTTTTCTCATCTGTAGAAAGGACCACTATCGCACTGTCCGAGATACACTCAATGATAAACACCTCCTGTCTGGAATAAACATAGATCCTCATGGCGCCTGCAGATACGAAAGCTCATGAGAATCCTGACTCTTGCCTGCCTCTATCATTATACTGGTCCTTACATACAAGAAGCTGCACGAGCTGATTCAGTGACTGCCTTCCATAGTGTATTAGACGCGATGACAGCAATTATAAACAAACCACTCGGCTGAAAAAAGGGGAACGAAACCGAGAAGAGCGCGCGCTCACATTCCATCGAATCAAATGATTAGGCTTTTCGGAGTCTGAGTTAGAACTGAAAAAGCTTGCCTTGAGCTCAAATATCGTTAACAGTGCAGGCACGTCCTGAGAAAGTCTTGCTGTAGGGACGTTAAGCAATGTACAACCAACTCAAATATTGTTACTCCACAATAAGGTATCACAATTCACGTGATCGACACATGATACTGACAAGATACACGTGGACTCGTTGCCCTGAATTTCAGTGTGCCGACGAGTTCTTTTTTATTTGTTGTACATAAGCTTGTTTCTTTCCCCAAAAAGCAAACGTGTAAAGTTGCTTTGTGCATTTTTGCATCTAGTGATAAAGGTTTGTCACGTTTATTTCCATTCACTTATCATCACTTTGCCCGTTTCATTTCGACACCACAGCATCAAAACAAAACGCAACCCACAAAAACAAACGCTATCTTCGAAACCTATGCGGTCCGAAGTGCAGCATACTGCATGCTGTAAAAGAGGAAGAGTGCCACACCACTTGGTTTTAACTGTTATGGTTGAACAAAGTTTCGGAACTTGATTAATTATTTGTTACTGTAACATTTAATTCAATCGGTTGCACTGGCAAGATATGTTGTGATGTGTGATCACTGCCAGTGCCAATTATGCAGTCTCGGTGATCACTGATGATACAGTACACTTCACACTGAAAAGAATAATAGCAACTTTTATAAATAAATGGCATTAAGTCCCCCGTAGAGTAATCGGAGCAGAAATACAGAAGGTTGGGCTTTTGCCTCTGATTTAAAAAAAAAAAAAAAAGAATGAAAGAAAGAAACCACTAATGATCCATACGGTAGCTATGTATACCGTGCCTAGGGAATAAATGTGTGATTTCATTTGTCGCTGTGTACCTACAGTGTCATTATAAATTGTGAAAATATCTGTAAAAGAAAGTAAAGGTGCATGTAACTGAAGATCCATGACTTACTGTTTACATTTTTAAAAAGACAGCAATAAATAACCATCGGACTTCCTCTTTGGGAAACAATATCAAAAAGTTAAAGAGCTGGTTGCCAAGTCATCACTGGTGCCTCAACGGTCGGCAAGACTACGGGATAAATAAATAGATAGAAATATTTATCGTGTTACGTTCTCGTGCGCTTTATGAAGTCGCACAGAGAAAGAAAATAAAAACTAAAGTAACAAGTCGACTGACGTTTCAGTCATGTCCAAAATAAAGCGTTAAGAATTTTTTGTACCTTACATGTAATTTGCAGCCTGACTATGAAACGCTTTAGCGCGTCACAAATGAAACAAGACAATGAGATATGCATGGCACACTTTCAGATACTCAGCCCGTGATTTAGTAAGTCACAAAATCAAAATGTTTAGGACAAGTGGCCCCCATAGGACTTGGGTTTCCATGCATCCAGGACCCAGCGAACACTGTAAATTCACAACTCTGACCCTTATCTACATCAGTATTAGCTATTGGGGTGCTACTATAAAGACCATCTAACGGCGGTACCTATCTCGGCGGAATGTTATACTGCCTTTGAGTTGAGACTTAACCAGCCGAAATTGTGGAAGATGGTAGTAAAACTAGTTAATATATCAACAGACTGGGTCAGTGGTCTCGGTTTTATATGGCACAAATTTCATTACATTTTAACAAATGATACAGGGGTCGAAATTAGCGCGTGCCCCGAGCCAAATGCTACGAAAAATTACCTCGGGCACGCTAATCTGCCGTCTAGCGTGCCCGGTTGGCTCTCAAAAATAAGAAAAGAAAAGGGCAGATATCAAGGACAAGGTCTCAAAATCAGAATGGGGCACTCAAAGTTTTTCTCTAGGGTGCCCCGTTGGCACTCAAATAAAAAAGTTAAATTCGACCCCTGTGATACCTCGTAAACAAGCAACACTCAGGCCTGACAGTTACATGACATCATACGGAGATATGATGTGTAAACTTATATATGACTATCATGCGTTCATGCAACAACATTTTCAATAGAAGCTCGCCACTACGAGGGGGAAAATGCTCCAGCAGCTTCATTTTAGCAATCTGGTGTTCAGGTCTCACAATCGGGGCTTAATGGGCGACTTTTGGCGCTTTTGTCTTGCGTTGCCTCCCCTAGACACTCGTTTGGTGGCGCTGTATGCGTAAGGGGCTTCCCATCTTTCTCACAGTAGTAGCGGACATAGGAACGAGAGCAAACAGTAGAGCAGATTATACGTCAAAAAAAATGGAAAAATTTGGAGACGTGAAGCTTTCTGAACTCCGCAACGAGTGCAGGATTCGAGGGGCCAAAGTTGACGGACATGAGCAGGATCTGGTTGAGAGGTAAGACGAAAATTTTGTCCATGTTGCATGAGCACAAAACATTGTTTTGATCGCACGTGGAGATTCGAGCAACTTGATAACTTCTTACGAAAAACTGTGTGCATGCTATGAATTTTCCGTAAAGTATCTTATTTCTTAAATTATTTTCACATTTTAGATTAGAAGGAACTAATCATAGTTTGCTAGCACTAGTAGCAGCAGCGGCGAGCATTGATGGACGATCCAATAATAATACTCGGATCACCTTTGATCAGCAGTGCCATCTCAGCTATGGCCTGTTGAGTTTCTGTGCAGTGTAGATCTGCATGGTACACTTTCTATTGCAAAACTAGCTGAAAAGCTCATGATGTATTACTCTATTATTTTGTTGTTAAGCACTGTAATGACAATAGTTCAAAACATTTATTTGGTCTCTTTCTCTCTGTCTCTCTGTTGTTAGGCTTGAAGCATACGAACGAAACCAAACTTTGGTCAACCATCTTCCCTGGAACCAGAGTTCAACCTTTCTACCCCAGAGGCTGATGTTTACCGTGACATTAACCTGGACTCTCCGCTGCCACCGGTCACGGAAGGTGCTGTCAGCATCTACCTCGGCACAGCTGATGCCAAAGTGACCAAGAAAGCTAGGAGTCTGTACCAGGAGCGGTACCTTAGCTTCTATCACTGGGCACCTGGCCAAGAAGGTACTTTTTTTGTGAGAGCGAAGTGCCAGGCGCAGATGAAGTCAGGTGTGACATACATTGTAGACATTGAACTTGATAAAAATGGCATAATTTGTGCTGCGCAGTGCGAGTGTGCTGCTGGAATGGGGCCAGCTGCACACTGCAAACATGCAGTTGCGGTGATGCACGGACTAAGTGTGTGTGTGCAGCTGAAGGAGAACTGAAAGTGGCAGAAACTTGCACAATGAAGCTGCAGAGATTTCATTCTGTTAAGCGTCCGCATGGCGGCTCACCAGTAAAAGCAAATGACCTGAAACTCCCATTTGGTGATGCGACTGTTTTTGACCCACGGCCGCTGGAGCGGAGAAATACGCAGAGCTACGCAAGCCACTTTTTTAATGTGTGGAAGGCTTGTCCCACTGTAGTGGAGAGGCCAGTCTCTCACCTCTTCCCTCCTGCCAATATCCAGGGAACCCTTCATGACCACAGTTATTGCTTCCCCATTGGAACCGCTATTGACACATGCCTAAAGGGACTGGGTGTGACAGGCCTGGACCAAGCAGAGAGAGAGAAGCTAGAAGTAAAGACCAGAGGGCAGTCATCCAACCAGCAGTGGGCAGTGGAGAGGACAAAAAGGCTGCAGTCATCTTCCTTCGGTAGAATCTGCAAAATGACTGACAGGACTGATGCAGTCAAATTTGCAGATAGCCTGACATATGTTTTGCCCCAGGTTAAGTCAGCATCAGTGTCACATGGCAGAAAGTATGAGCACAGTGAACAAAATGTATCCTAAAAATTAGGGAGGCGGGGCGCCGGCTGTCAAAGTGATGGGCGACACTTGCCCCTTATCTCAAGCAAATGTAAACGATACTGCAAGCATGGGCCCGGACTACATACTTGGTCCAACATGATGCAAAACGCTATCCGCCTGTATGAGGGTGCTGCTGCAGACTGGGTCTAGATGACTGTAGTCAGTTTTTTTCCCCCCTTGCCTCTCTCTCTCTCTCTCCCCAACCCAGTTCTATTCATACATATACAGATGTGTATGGAAGCAAAGGAATAGCTTTTCTGTTTTCAGTGCTGCCGGCTCGTAATGTTTGCTGAGATATGTGTATTTTTACATTATGTCCAAAATGTTGTGATGTGCTATGTTGTAATCGATGTACCAGTGGTCTCTCGCACTCACCCCCCGCCCCCCCCCCCCCCCCCCAAAAAAAAAAAAAAAAAATTAATTAAAAAAAATAGAAATAAAAATAATAATAATAATTAAATAATAATAATAATAATAAAATAAAAATTAAAATAAAATACAAAATAAATAATAATAATAATAATTAAAAAATAAAATAAAAAATAAAACACAACAATGTCAACAACAACTGACCAAAACAAGCAAACAAACTACTATTCAAAAGACCCAAACTGGCATTGGCTCACACGAATGTAACGTACGTATAAAGGCATAAACCCGTGCAGGTCTAACACAGAACAGCAACAAGAACCAGTTTTCTGGCAGTACTGATTCAAGCTTTAGTGTCCAGGACATAAAAATGAAAGATAAATGGGAATGGCTGTTTTGTCCCACACCAACCACAACACACTTTTGTCAAATTGTCATAGACACCCCATCCCTCCGCCCGGCTGGCCTAGAAATCAACAAACAAAGCAAGAAACAGCTTGTGGTTGTCAGTATACAAGTAATTACATGATGTGGACTTCGACTACAAGACGGGAACAAGCAAGATCGAGTTACTGATTGTGTAAGCGTGAAATAAGAACGAATTGTTTCAGGTGCAAAAAACGTAAAAACACTCCTTACATCTTTGACCTGTGGGGCTCAAACCCCATTTTTCGCAAAATTTGCATGTCCGCGGTTCCAGTTACTATTAAAACCATGTCTCCAGACAAAATCTGTATAAGAGCAGGGGGATAACCGATCTCCTGATTCCGAAGGAGAAAAAGTTAGTATTTCATAGTTTGAAACCTTTTCATACCGGACTTTGGCTCATGCTCATGTGCCGGGCTTGTCTAAAACTCGGTAACATACGGGAGGATGTCCTTGAAGGCGTTCGACAGCGGCCAACTTGCATGGCTCATGATGTTATTTGTCGTTGTCTAAGTGCGCGCAGCAAACTTTGTTCAAAGATGCATTATTGTTGAGGTGGCGATTGATTTTTAAACGTGTTATGTAATCTACCGGCTTCCCGTAGACTACAGCCCGTTTTGAATTAAGTCCCGATTGTGAGACCTGAGCGCCAGATTGCTAAAATGAAGCTGCCGGAGCATTTTCCACCTCGTAGTGGCGAGCTTCTATTGAAAATGTTGTTGCATGAACGCATGATAGTCATATATAAGTTCACACATCATATCAGTCTCGGTGTGGTGCCATGTGAATATCAGGCCTGAGTGTTGCTTGTTTACGAGGTATGATTTTTTAAAAAATGTAATGATATTTGTGCCACTGACATAAAACCGAGACCACTGACCCAGTCTGTTGATATTTTACATATAGTTTTACTGCTATCTTCCACAAATTCGGCCGGTCTAGTCTCAACTAAAAGGCAGTATAACATTCCGCCGATGTAGGTAGCGCCGTTAGATGGTCTTTATAGTAGCACCCCAATAACTAATTCTGATGTAGATAAGGGTCGGAGTTGTGAATTTACAGTGTTCGCTGGGTCCTGGATGCATGGAAACCCAAGTCCTATGGGGGCCACTTGTCCTAAACATTTTCAATAGTTGCTCTGAGAGGTCCACTTTCTGTTTCTTCTGAGCCTCTGTCGAGAAATGGAGTATCCTTTGTAAAGAATGTTCGGAGGCCAGGGTCATCACACACTATCCTTTGGAACTACTCAGAAATAAAGACGGGAAGTTACAAGTATTGTTCGGCAAAAAAATGTCGATCTTTTCCTCTGTGTAAACAAAGAGGCAAGGCTTGCAGGTCCCGCTTAACACTAGACAAAAATGACCTGTAATCCGAATTTACAAATTCTATCCTTTGGAACTACTCAGAAATAAAGACGGGAAGTTACAAGTATTGTTCAAAATAATGTCGATCTTTCCTTTGTGTAAATAAAGAGCAAGGCTTGCAGGTCCCGCTTAACACTTGACAAAATTGACCTGTAATCCGAATTTGCAAGTTTTCTCTTTCATTTTTGAACTGCCCAACCCATTTGTAGAAAATGCTAGATGATACAAAAGTAGCCTATCAAACAACTTTCAAAACGGTTTTGATTTTGACAGGAATATCAGAGGAAAAGCAACACAATGAAAAGATGGTAACTATCGTCACTTATGGGCAAAAAAATAAACCTGAAACTGATCCAGATGGTGATGCGTAAGCGTTTATCACAGTCCTCCCAAAGAGCAGCAAAACTATATAGATCATTCGAACAGTACTCAAAGGCAGGCGAATTCTGGATAAAGTTCGATCCATTGTAATGAAAGATCAATGAGCCGGCGCAAAAACAGTTTGCACGATATCAACGAGCAGCATGTGTGCCCACGGCATAGTATAATTGACATTCTTTTTCACCACATTGATTTTGTTGACTTACTAAATCATGGGCTGAGTATCTGAAAGCGTGCTATGCATATCGTTTGTAGTCTTGTTCCAATTTATGACGCACTAAAGCGTTTCATAGTCAGGCCGCAAATTGCATAAAATTCTTAACGCTTTATTTTGGACATTACTGAAACGTCAGCTTACTCTAGTTTTTATTTCCTTTCTCTGTGTGACTTCATAAAGCGCATGAGAACAGAACACGATGAATATTTCTATCTATTTATCTATCCCGTAGTCTTGCCGACCGTTGGGGCACCACTGGTGACTTGGCAACCAGCTATTTAACTTTTTGATATTGTTTCCCAAAGAGGAAGTCCGACGGTTATTTATTGCTGTCTTTTTTAAAAATGTAAGTCATGGATCTTCAGTTACGTGCACCTTTACTTTCTTTTACAGATATTTTCACAATTTATAATGACACTGTAGGTCTATCTATCTATATCCCGTAGTCATGCCGACCGTTGGGGCACCACTGATGACTTGGAAAACAGCTCCCTCCATTCCTCTCTGTTCTCTGCCATTCTTAGCGTATCGCCCAGCCTCAGTCCTGTCCACTCTGAGATATTGTCCTCCCATCTTTTTCTGTCTTCCTCACCTTTGTCCCCCTTGCACAGTGCCTTGCAGGATTGTTTTGGCAAGCCCTGCTGAATGCGTGACATGCCCATACCACTTCAGTTTGCGTTTTTTCATAATGCCTAATAGGTCTTCATAGAGCCGCCCGATGGCTTGCCTGATTCTGCTTCCCACTTCCTCGCTCGTGATGTCCTTGTTCCGGGCGACGACCGATCCGGTATGGATTGAGGTAAGGTTGTCATTGCATGTGGGCAAAAGAACCTGGCGGAGCCCATCCCTCTCACCAGGCTGTTAACCACAACCGAAACTCCACATAACTTGTGGCTCGCCTTGGCCCTAGACACGTAGCCGATGACGTAGACATAGACACTGTAGGTACTCATCGACAAATGAAATCACACATTTATTCTCTAGGCACGTTGGTATACATAGCTGCGGATCATTAGTGGTTTCTTTCATTCTTCTTCTTTTTTTTTTTTTAATCTGAGGGAAAACCCAACCTTCTGTATTTCTGCTCTGATTACTCTACGGGGGACTTAATGCCATTTGTTTATAAAAGTTGCTATTATTCTTTTCAGTGTAAAGTGTACTGTAACATCAGTGATCACTGAGACTGCATAATTGGCACTGGCAGTGATCGCACATCACAACATATCTTGTCAGTGCAACTGATTGAATTAAATGTTACAGTAACAAATAATTAATCAAGTTCCGAAACTTTGTTCAGCCATAACAGTTAAAACCAAGTGGTGTGGCACTCTTTCTCTTTTACAGCATGCAGCATGTTGCACTTCGAACATAGATTTCGAAGATAGCGTTTGTTTTTGTGGGTTGCGTTTTGTTTTGATGCTGTGGTGTCGAAATGAAACGGGCAAAGCGATGGTAAAGTGAATGGAACTAAACGTGACAAACATTTATCAAGACGTAAATGAAATGCACAAAGCAACTTTACACTGGGGAAACAAACAAGCTTATGTACAACAAATAAAAAAGAATTCGTCGGCACACCGAAATTCACGGCAACGAGTCCGCGTGTATCTTGTATCATGTGTCGATCACGTGATTTGTGATACGTGACCTTATTGTTGAGTAACGATATTTGAGTTGGTTGTACATTGCTTAACGTCCCGACAGCAAGACTTTCTCAGGACGTGCCTGCACTGTTAATGATATTTGAGGTCTAGGCAAGCTTTTTCGTAATTGTTTCTTCTCTTAATATAATTAAGTGTGACATTTTACTTAAAAACTAAAATTAAATCCTTTTAAGTGACATATAGTGCATACTACCACTGAATACATGACCAAATTAAGCCCGTGTAAACTACTGATCCGCAGTGAACATGACTGCGACAGTCCTGGTGTCGTCTGCAGCTGTACTGGAAACAAAATGTGCTACAGAAAAATGTCCCCATCCTCCGAATACGCACTGCTTGTATTCATACTAGACCTTCATTTTGATATACCCAAACCTTTGTTACTCTCCAGAAAATCACCATCTCGTAAACGGCTGAAGTAAGAATTGTCAAGTTGTAAGAGTGAGTCTATGAAATCTGCAAGAGGTACAGATTTTCATAAGTCCTCGCCACGAAAGGCTATTTATGAAAATCTATGCCTTTAGCTTGATTTTTGTCTTCTGACATCGTTCCTCAAAATGAGGAAGTGGATGCTAGTAACGACTGTAGTCTGTGCAAGAAACCAGTCCACATCTGCAAGGGGCATAGATATTCATTATCCCCTCTGCTAGAGGGCCCTTCATGAGAATCTATTCCTCTTACTGGTGTCATTCATGCTGATGTTTCTCAAATTGTGTCGAACTGAAACAGGGCCGCCTTAACTGTGACCAGATGGCAGGCAAGCACCGCTGAAACATAAACAGTGCGAGTTAGCGGGCCGAGTTATCAAGATGTGTTGACAGGTTTCACATCTGAGCCGACTTTTAGACCACGCCCACAAACGGCACGTGCAGTGCGGCGATTGAGGTAGAACTGGAGCAGGTAGCACTGAAGAAGTTTGAGGAGCAGTGTGGGAAAAAAAACCCAGACATGTGGTGTATTTGTCTGCGAGCATCATCCATATCTTGGTGGTTCTCCAGACGCTCGGGTGATTGAAGCGGATGGGACAGCTTCTGTGGTGGAGGTAAAGTGCCCATACACTATGAGAGACCAGGTGATGTCAAGCAAGACTGTGCCATACCTGGAAGAAGAAGATGGTATGAAGCTGAAGCAAAATCATGACTACCACTATCAGGTTCAAGGACAGAATGCTGTGTGCAGGAGCACAGAATGCATAATTATTTTGTTGTGTACTCCTTCAGGAATGTTGTTGTCCTGAACATAGCCAGAGACAATGCCTTCATTCAGACAATGGTGACAAAACTGAAGGCTTTCTATGACAGGTATTTCATGGATGCTCTGCTTGAGATGCATTTATTCAGAACATATACAGCTGTGGAAGACAGTGACAACGGAGATAGTTATAGTCAGATCTGCATGTTCGTCAAGTCAGTTTGCCAGTGTTAACCTTTTGCATGTCGGTAGTGGTTTTAGCAACGATTCCTATATAAATCATCACGACTAAAACCGCTACTAACACGCAAAGGTTTAATTCTTTTAGCCCCAAGGCTGCATTTCAAAACATTTGAGCCAGGAGGTGTCACATTTTGACAGCGCACAAGCTAGTTAACGTGTAGTGCCAACTTAGCTCTTTTCCAAGCTAACTATGCAGACAGACTTGAAATATCATGGCTGATGCATCTTTTGCTTTAGTCTGTTGGGGCTGTGTGGGTTAACCCATTTTGTCCCAAGGCAGCTTTTCCAAATGTGTCACTTTATGTCTGTGATGATCGTGTATCAGCTCCAGATAGATCAAGCATGATAGTTAAAGGGTAGCACCTGGTGCCAAGCTAACCTTGAATTACAATGCATTATGATTGTTGGTTCATCTCCAGCTGTAGACTGCTGATGCTAGGTGGGCATTTTTAATTTGAGGGTATTATAGTTTACCACCAAAGTGAAATACAGATCTATGTACTGACGCCTTTTAGATGGTCTTACTCTTAGCCTTGCACAGCAGTGCTGTTGTTTATAACTTTGGCAATGAAATGCAATGAATAACCCAACTACAGAGGTGCCTACCTTACGCGCTGGCTCGTAATTTTACGCATTTTCGGCTCAAGTTACGCAAATACGACTAGCTCCTCCAAAATACGCAATTTACATGGGGGTGGGGGCTAATTGTGGACTGAAGATCGGCCGCTTTATATAGGCTCCCCAGCCTCTGGAACCAGAGACTGTCACTGAGCTTTGGCGTGTAGTCCGCTAGGCACTGACTAGCCAAGGCAGCAAGATAACTCGCACACAGCGCGCCAAGCGTGCACTCGGCCCGCTAACTCGCACTGTTAATGTTTCCGCGGTGCTTGCCTGGCATCTAGTCACAGTCAAGCCGGCCCTGTTTCAATTAAACTCAGTTTGAGTAACATCAGCATGAATGACACCAGTAAGAGGTATAGATTCTCATGAGCCCTCAAGCAGAGGGGATAATGAGTATCTATGCCCCTTGCAGATGTGGATTGGTTTCTTGCACAGACTACAATCGTTACTTAGTCCGCGTCCACTTCCTCAGTTTGAGGAACGATGTCAGTTACAAACACACAAAAATCAAGCTAAAGGCATATATTTTTATAAGTAGCCTTTTGTGGCGAGGACATATGAAGATCTGTACCTCTTGCAGATTTCAAAGACTCACTCTTGCAACTTGACAATCCTTACTTCAGCCGACGGTTATTTTTTACCAGATACATGTGATTTTCTAGAGAGTAACAAAGGTTTGGGTATACACGCAACCCACAAAAAAACGCTATCTTCGAAACTTATGTCCGAAGTGCAACATGCTGCATGCTGTAAAAGAGAAAGAGTGCCACACCACTTGGTTTTAACTGTCATGGCTGAACAAAGTTTCGAAACTTGATTAATTCAGTATTTATTACTGTAACATTTAATTCAATCAGTTGCACTGACAAGATATGTTGTGATGTGCGATCACTTTCAGTGCCAATTATGCAGTCTCAGTGATCACTGATAACTTACAGAGCAGAAATACAGAAGATTGGGCTTTTCCCTCTGATAAAAAAAAAAATGAAAGAAACCACTAATGATCCGTAGCTATGTATACCAACGTGCCTAGAGAATAAATGTGTGATTTCATTTGTCGCTGAGTACCTACAGTGTCATAAATTGTGAAAATATCTGTAAAAGAAAGTAAAGGTGCACCTCAGTAACTGAAGGTCCATGACTTTAATTTTTAAAAAGACAGCAATAAATAACCGTCGGACTTCCTCTTTGGGAAACAATATAAAAAAGTTAAAGGACAAGTCCTTCTTGTACAAGAAACCAATCTTTCGTAGTCCGCAATGGTATGTTACCGGGAATTTACGAGGAAAGGCATATAATGTCAGTAAATATTCACCCCATTTAATATCACTATTGTACAAGTTTACGCTCCAACAACAAGCTATGATGATGAGGAAATAGAAGACTTATATGACCAACTGCAGGAAGTCCTGGACCAGACCCCCAAGACGGACATTCTTCTGGCGCAGAGAGACTGGAATGCCAAAATAGGAGAGGATGCTACTGCAATGCAGAGACCAAACACAGAGGCTTAAGGCTCCTGGAATTTGCCAGCGCAAATGATCTGAAGCTGATGAATACGTTTGGTCCACACAAAGCAGCACCATAACCAAATTGACTACATCATGGTGAAGATTCGCTTCCAAACCAGTGTGAACATTGCCAAGACAAGAAGTTTTCAAGGAGCAGACATTAGAAGCGACCATCACTTAGTGATGATGACCTTCCGACTCCGTCTGAAGAAAGTCAACAAGCAGGGTCCCACCAGAATCAAGTTCGACCTCGAGAAGCTAAAAGACCCAGAGGTAGCGGAAGCCTTCCAGGCAAAGATAGGAGGAAAATTCGGACCACTGCTACTTCTAGGTGCAGAAGACACGAATGTGGACACACTGATCAACACATTTAACACTGCTGTAACACAAACAACTAGTGAGATCCTTGGCTTACAGCTGACATCCTTGATCTGTGTGACAAGCGTCGAGAATTAAAGAAAAAGAAGTCGGAGGTAGATGGAGCTAAACAATACAGGGAAATTAACCAGGATATTAAGAAAAACATGAAAAAGGCAAAGAAGAGGTGGATTGAAGACCAGTGTAAACATATAGAAGAAAAACTGAACAAAAATAATACCAAAAAAGCATACCAGCTAGTGAAAGACCTGACCAGTGCAAAACAGGGACGCTCTTCTATCATTTAAGATAGCGAAAGGAAATGTCTTACGGAAGACCAAGACATTCTGAAGAGATGGACAGAGTACTGCTCACATTTGTATAACCACCGAACTACAGGGGACCCAGGAATACTTGTCCAAACCCCACCAGTGACAACTATCCCATCCTCCAAGAAGAAGTAGAGACTGCCGTGAAGTCGCTGAAAAAAAGGAAGGCAGCAGCAGCAGACAACATCCCTGCAGAACTAGTCCAAGAAGAAGGAGAAGACATGATAAGCGCCTTACTAACTATCTGCAATAAGATCTGGCAGTCAGGGGAATGGCCCACACCATGGACCCAATCACTTATAATAACTCCCGAAAAAAAGGAAACTTAAAAACAATGCCAGAATTATCACACGATGGTCTTATATGCCACCCAAGCAAAGTCATGTTAAAGATCCTTCTGAAAAGGCTGAAGCCACAGGCAGAGGAAATCATAGCTGAGGAACAGGCAGGCTTCAGACCAGGGCGCAGCACAACTGAGCAGATCTTCAACCTGAGAGTTATATGTGAGAGGTACCTTCAGCACCAGCAAGACCTTTATCATGTCTTTGTGGATTTTAAGAAGGCGTTTGACAGGGTGTGGAATGCAGCCCTTTGGTCCACCATGAAGCTGTACAACATCAATGCCAACCTGATCAAAGTAATAGAAAACCTATACAACAAGGCCACTAGCGCAGTTCTGCTTCAACGGCAAAATAGGAAATTGGTTTAGGACAACAGTCGGAGTCAGACCAGGCTGCAGGGAATGGAGGGAGCTGGTTGCCAAGTCATCAGTGGTGCCCCAACGGTCGGCAAGACTACGGGATAGATAGATAGAAATATTCATCGTGTTCTGTTCTCGAGTGCTTTATGAAGTCGCACAGGGAAAGGAAATAAGAACTAAACGAACAAGTCGACTGACGTTTCAGTCATGTCCAAAATAAAGCGTTAAGAATTTTTTGTACCTTACATGTAATTTGCGGCCTGACTATGAAACGCTTTAGTGCGTCACAAATTGGAACAAGACAACGATATGCATGGCACGCTTTCAGATACTCAGCCCGTGATTTATTAAGTCAACAAAATCAATGTGGGGAAAAAGAATTTCAATTATACCATGCAGTGGGCACACATGCTGCTCGATGATATCGTGCAAACTGTCGGGAATCGTGTACAACGTCCAACGCTACGCTTTTTGAGCCAGCTCATTGAGCTTTTATTACAATGGATCGAACTTTATCCAGAATTCTCCTGCCTTTGAGTACTGTTCGAATGATCTATATAGTTTTGCTGCTCTTTGTGAAGACTGTGATAAACGCATCACCATCTGGATCAGTTTCAGGTATATTTTTTGCCCATAAAGTGACGATAGTTGCCATATTTTCATTCTGTTGGTTTCCCTCTGATATTCCTGTCAAAATCAAAACCATTTTGAAAGTTGTTTGATAGGCTACTTTTGTATCATCTAGCATTGTCTACAAGTGGGTTGGGCAGTTCAAAAATGAAAGAGAACATTTGTAAATTCAGATTACAGGTCAATTTTGTCAAGGGTTAAGCGGGACCTGCAAGCCTTGCTCTTTGTTTACATAAAGGAAAAGATCGACATTATTTTGAACAATATTTGTAACTTCCCATCGTTATTTCTGAGTAGTGCCAAAGGATAGAATTTGTAAATTCGCATTACAGGCCATTTTTGTCAAGTGTTAAGCGGGACCTGCAAGCCTTGCCTCTTTGTTTACACAAAGGGAAAGATCGACATTATTTTAAACAATACTTGTAACTTCCCGTCTTTATTTCTGAGTAGTTCCAAAGGATAGTGTGCGATGCCTCTGGTCTCCGAACATTCTCTGCAAAGGATACTACATTTCTCGACAGAGGCTCAGAAGAAACAGAAAGTGGATCTCAGAGCAACTATTGAAAATGTTTAGGACAAGTGGCCCCCATAGGACAAAGTAATTGGCTGCATACAAGAACAGTTGGTGCAATGCCCGTCGCATTCACGGTCGTGCCATGTTTCCACAATGTCTATATTTGGGACACCTTTCACTGAAACGGGCAAAGTGCATAACTGGGACGATCTGGACTCTCCTCTGCCTGTGTCAGAATGAAAGGTTAGCCGCACCAGGTTGTCCAGACAGACAACGAGAAAGCAATCTCGAAGACTAACTGACCGCTGCACACGTCCACCCACTGAACAGTACTCCAATCTGAAGCGTCTTTTGAAGGCGTTGAGGTAGCAGTTGTTGAATGATGCTTCCTTTTTAAGGCGACGCTCGGCTTCACACAAGCTTACTGTCAACCCGGCTTGTCAGTCCAGTGATCGCGAAGACTGTCCTAACACTGTGGTAGCTGTATGAAAGGTAGTCAGTACAGAGTCCCTGCAGTACGCCAGCCTGCATAGTGTATATCATGTGTTGCGAGCAGTGTGTGAAATGTTTGGTACAAACATTTCAATCACTTTATAATGTAAGAATCTGCATTGACGGCTTTCGAAATGTACCTCTTGTTTAAAAATGATTCAAAGAAAAGCTGGACTTCCAGAGGAACATTGTGAAACCACTCTGTGACCACGTCTAGCTCTTTCAATGCAGCGGGTCATTTGCACAGGCTGCATGACTGCATGCTGCACATGGCAACTCGTCACCAGTGCTGACTCGAGAGCCATTATGATTTTGGTGATATGCAGACTGCGAGAGACTTTCTTCAGCTGGATGATGATCATCCAACCTAAGAACTTCTCTCTCTCTCTCTCTCTCTCTCTCTGTGCACATGCAGGGTTTTAGATCGAAGCTTCCCGAGACTGAGAAATGTCATCTTGTAATCGCAGAGTGTTATCGTCCGCATACGCTTTTAATGTACCACTTTCGAACACGTGTATTTCATGGCAAAAGTCCAAATGGCGCTGCTGAACTTCTGTTCTGACGAGCAGCAGAACATCATTCAAGAAGCCCATCCCGCCGTGAGATGGCCTTAGTCGCCTGCTCGGCGTTAAACCCAAATAACTAACTAACTAACATTCAAGAAGGTTGGGTCTGTACTGACTACTTCTCTGGAAAATTCAATGAAAACATGAACTCCCTTTTCATTACCGCAGTGAGTAATGGCACAATCGCCGCAATATAGCTGTGGTTTATCTGCCTAGTGTATCGGGCAAGTTTTTCAAAATGTCCCTTTGAATAATAGTAGTAGTAGTATTGTGAGGACAAAATAGGTCGTGAGGCCTTTATAAATGTCCTTTCTTTCTTTAGTTCCTTTATGGGTCTGCTATGCATGCAATTTTCCTATAAAGTCATTCATCATAGGAATAAAAAATCTCTTTAAATTTTGGTAATTCGTCCAGCTGGTTTTTAAAAGAATTTATATTAGATGCTTTTTTTAATGAAACTGGTAAGTCATTCCAAACAATGGCAACTCTGTTAGTAAAACAAAACTTCCGCAGGTTAGTGTTACAGTGCTGTACAAAGATTTTCCCTTCAGAATTTTGGGTTCTGTCACAGAATGGTGTTGCAAAAAAGTCGTTCCATTTTAGGTCGTCAATGCCATTATAAATTTTAAAAACTTGGATTAAGTCTCCACGTATTCTACGTCCGCGTAAGGAGTGTAATCCAAAGTATCTGAGTATGTCTGAATAAGTCATATTTCTACATTCTTTGACCAGCTTTGTTGCTCGTCTCTGTACCCTTTCGAGTGCAGCTGATTGTCTCTTTAAACCTGGGTACCATACAGTGTTTGCATATTCTAAATGTGGTCTGACTAGTGATTTATACAGTTTACTAAAAATGTCCTTGTCCAAATAATTGAAAGCTCTCTTAATTACTCCAACCATTTTGTTGGCCTTATTGATGCAGTTCTGAATATGGGGGTCAAAAGATAGAACTTTGTCGAAGACCACACCTAAATCTCTTTCCTCCTTGCAAGATACTACCTTTTTAATGTTGCTGTTCACTTTCATCAAGTACTCGTGTCCAGGATTGTTCCTTCCAGCATGTAAGACCTTGCATTTTTCTACGTTAAAATGTAAGTCCCATGTGTCGGACCACTCCTGCAAGTGATCCAAATCGTGCTGCAACACGTCTTTATTGCTCGATTCATTATAGATTTTAGTATCATCTGCGAAAATTTTACACATGCTATTAACACAATTTATAAATATCGTAAATAATATAGGTCCTAAGATGCTACCTTGAGGTATGCCGCTCAGTACCTTTGTTTTGTCCGATTTTGCTTCTCCAACAAGCATAATGTCAGGATAATGAATACATCTTGCATAAAGCTCGATGCCTTCCCGTAGGTTTCCAAATGCTTGCCCGTTTTTCTCTGCTGAAACTGTTTCAGCGCACAGCTGATTGATCTTTCAGTTTATTGCACAAAGTTACACACTTACTCAAGAAAAAAATCTTCTTGTCCAAAAGCCTTTCATATGCAAACTCTCAACAATCTGGAAATTCAAGCTGAAAATGCCACTCGAACAGTTTGATTTTCTCCCAGGATGTTTGTTATGATCTGTTCTGTACTGGCTGTACAGAGTTTTCAGATGAGTCTCAGCGGTTGATGAATATTTAAAAAAGAATGTATCAATCTCTCTAATGTGAATATTAGGCCTGGCAACATTTTGATAAAGTTCAGATATTGAATTAATAGAGTCAGATGTTTTTTTTTCTCCAAATGTCCTTCCGGCAGCACACGTGTTCGCAGACGGCGGTGAACAATTTAGTAGACAATATTCCACCTCCTTTGCGAGCGGAGCACAGATGCGCAAAGCGTTTTTGTTTATGAAGACGTATGCTAAAAGCTCACTAAACTGAAGATATAATGTTCCATCCTTGTTAAGCAATGCACTCTGGTCTAGGGACTGCAGGATAATTATTATCCCTCCTTAACGTGACGGTGTCTGAAGCGCAATAACTCTTTTTAAGAGTAATATAAACTGGTCAAAACCCACCCACACTTGACTGTCTTCCTCTATAAGCGGTAGCTTTCCAAGACTTTTAAGGTTGTATGGTGAAGCCATGCTCGTGAACGGAGATGAACCTAGACACACATTCAATGGCATTTGATAACATGTCAGGAAACCTGCAACATGTTCTTGACTGGATGAAAGAAGTTAAGGCTTTAATGATAAGATGTAATAACACAGAGGGAATGCGGTTAGGTCCTCATGATTGCAGATTTAAAAACAAAAACAAGAACCCAGGGTTGGTAACTTCAGGTGTCCACATCGAATGCCGGTCCTCTAATTGTAAAAATCATACACACTAGTCAAAAATCGGCGGCGATGAAACTGACTCCCGCGGCACTAAACTCAGTAAACACTGGCCGGCCTGTTTTAAATATTAATGTCCTAATGTTGAAACTGACTTGGCCGGGATCTTTTGTTCCAGCTAAATCTTTTGCAACATTTATCTACAAATGCATACACAGTAACATGATAATCATACTTTGAATAAAATAACAATTCTTATTTACACAAATAAATATGATGTTTATAAAAATCGGACCACCTGAACCGGCCCTTACCTACATTTTTTTTCGGTCTTGCCGTGTGTCAAACAATCCAAAGCTCGTCGAAATGAAGGAAAAACTTAATTAATTCCCACGCGCATAATTATGCACAAAGAAACTGTTCGGCATACTCTATGTGAATTCATGAACACACAAGAATTCGTGAACACACGTGTTTTCATGAGAGAAAGTCACGTAAAAAAAAAAAACCGGACTACATAGTCTTAGAACCAGTCCGCAGTGGCATCCTCATACGTAGGATCATAATCAACATCAATGGCCCAACAAGAGACTCAAATTTAATGCAGCCTTGGGGGCTGATGAGGATGTAAGCCTCTTACAGACGGAAGGGGCTGCACCGCGAAGATGGGGACCACGCATGAAGTATCAGTTTACATTTGCTCTAGAGAGAGACGGCAAGAGGGGGCAAGTGTTATCTACCACCGCTGACAACTGGCATCCTGCCTCCCTAATTGTTAGGATGCACTTTGTTCATTGAGGACTAACTGATAAAGCACTTTTTCGTTAACCCTTTCAGCCCGGCAAACCGCTGTACTGGTTGGCAGTCTCGTATACCGTACAGCCCAGAAAAACAATAGTGTCCGGTGTTTTATATCGCGCACCCGGTGATACGCGAGCCGCTCGCCGCGCGATGGTGTGGTGACCTCGCCCGTCGCACTGACACATCATGTTTACACTACATGGTCCTGACAGTGCGTGCGTACTTTTGTACGTGGTATGCAGTCAGCTTTGCGGTGCTAGCATACGCATTACGGTCGAAATGGCGAGTGAATGTGTAGATATTCGGAGTGATAATATTTTGTGTTTGGAGACATAGTTTCAAAAGCAGATAGCTTTGATGTATTGGGACACGTGTGCCCACCAACCGCGTGGCAGCATAACCACGTGTTGGCAGCGTCAGCTGGAGCGATCGACGGTTGAGGCACTGACAACGGCAATGACGTACAGCTTGATTATGAAGCTGAATTTGGAGGTTCTAATTGATATTCCGTTCCTCTGATGCTACACCTTGGTGCACGTGTAGGTGACTGTGGACACCGACACACATTGGTCACACGTCTAGTACGTGCATTGTCTTTACAACACCGATACTTCCACCCGATCGTGTATGAGACACAACATCGTTCAATGCCGTTTATTACATGCTGTCTAGACTGTGGATATACCGTACAGTGGCAGGTGTAAACATTGACATCTGGCGACCAGGTAGGAGACTTACAGTGTATCGGCATACTGGAAATGCATGGACACTAATGTGTCGCAGTAACAGATGCCCTTTTTACTGATGCATGTTATGTAAAAGACATTTTTGGCTCGCGTGCGAAGTAAAAGTGAATATGTTCTGAGACTTTAACTTTGGCATTTTCTCGGAGACTATTGAAGCTACAGTCTTGAAACTTGGCCCAAGGATACTTTGTGTCAAGACCTTTCTAAATATGCCAGTTTTAGTGACAGTTTCTCACAAAGGTCAAGGTCACAGAGGATCAGGAAATATATCAAAAATAGCTATTTTGGGACATGTTCTCAAATACTATTCACAACTTCAAACCCAAACTTGGTACAAAGATACCTGATGCAAAGACCTTTATATGAACACTAATTTTGTTGATCCCTCTGAAAAGTCAAACTCAAGGGGTCACAAGAGTTCAAGAAATATGTCTAAAATGACCATATTTTACCCCCCCCCCCCCCCCCCAAAAAAAAAAAAAAAAAAAAAAAAAAATTTTTCGTAAATACTATTCACAACTTCAAACCCAAACTTGCTACAGCGATACCTGATATTATGTGAATACATGTCTTTGTTTTTGTTTGCTGTGGTGTATCTTTTTCGTTGCGTGTTGCGCTGAAATGATTACACAAAATACACATTTTTAAACAGCCCATTACACAAAATGGTCACCTCTGCAACTAACAACAAAGAAGGACCCTTAGAAATTAAAGACAGTCACAACACAAATTATTAATTTTCACCTTCGGGTAAAATTTTTGGGGGAGAATAGAAAAACATACAGTTCACTACGTGTCATTGCATGGAGAAAGTAATTGACAGCTGTGCTTTTTTTTCTTTGGGTTATTCTTTGTGGTAATGTTGTCGGTGCAAAATCTTAAAGGCACTGAAGGCTGCTGCAATGTCACTGTCCTAAAATACTGATCAACTAAAACATGTACCTGAAACATAAAGGCAATGTTTACTGTGTATCTAGATCTGAATAGTAATAAAGGAAACAGTATTCAGGTTCACCTGAACTTCATGTGTTGTACATATAAGTAGTCGAAGTCCACATCATGTAATTACTTGTATACTGGCAACCACAAGCTGTTTCTTGCTTTCCTTGTTGTTTTCTAGGCCAGCCGGGCGGAGTTGTAGTTGGTGTGGGACAAAAGAGCCGTTCTCATTTTTCTTTCATTTGTATGTCCTGGACGCTAAAGCTTGAATCGGTACTGCCAGAAAACTGGTTCTTGCTGCTGTTTTGTGTTAGACCAGCACGGGTTTATGCCTCTACACGTACATTACATTCGTGTGAGCCAGTGCCAGTTTTGGTCTTTTGAATGGTAGTTTGTTTGCTTGTTTTGTTGTTGTTGACACTGTATTATTTTATTTGTTTGTTTTGGGGTTTTAAAATTATTATTTTATTATTTATTTTATTATTATTTATTATTATTATTTTATTTATTTATTTTATTTATTTTTTAGGGGGGGGGGGGTGCGAGAGACCACTGGTACATCGATTACAACATAGCACATCACAACATTTTGGACATCATGTAAAAATGCACATATATGCAAACATTACGAGCTGGCAGCACTGAAAACAAGTAAAGATCGCTATTTCCTTTGCTTACATCCACATCTATAATGTGAATAGAACTGCGTTTGAGAGAGAGAGGCATGGGGGAAAAAAACCTGGGGACTGATGTATGGACAGAGACTAGAGCCTAAGTCTGAAACTATCTTCATACACCTGAGACTAACATGTTGGTAAGACGTGCATGAACTGAGACTAGGCCAAGTCTGAAACTATCTCAGGGACTAAACAGCCCAAATTTAAGCCCACGATTTACTAAGTGTAAAGCGTCTAATCTCTGACTAAAAGCGAATCAAAATGGCAGCCGCTGTCTACATGATGTTCCTATCTCGACGAAATCTATGCTGAAATCGAGTATTTAGAGACCGTCGACGTGCACTAGATGAGTTTGATGATACGAAGCTTCACAAAAAGTTTCGTTTCAAGCGCCGTGAAATTTATCTTTCTTGTACTTTTTGTTCTGTGATTTTTGATCTTGTAAATCGCTTAGAGCACCATTCATTTGGAGGTCAAGCGCTATATAAATGTACAATATTATTATTATTAATATTATTAAAACCAAAATCGATGAGTACAGTTTACAGGCAGAGTGAAGATGGAAGACAGTGGCTGTCAAAACACGTGCAGGGTGAAAACTGTTCCCAGAAGCGCATGCTCAGTGTCATTTGGAACTGGATATTCCCAAGTTTAAAATAGCACTTGACACAAGTCGCGGACTAACCATATCTAGTCTCAGACTTGATAGTCTGACTCAAGTCTCAGTTCATGCATCGGAAATGTATGCCTCAGTTAGTCCCTACGTACCAAGTTTCCGACTAGGGCTACGTCGGGGACTTGTCTAGTCTCTGTCCATACATCAGACCCCTGGCTACAGACATCTAGACCCAGTCTGCAGCAGCACCCTTGTACCGAGGATCAAAATCAGCGTCAATGAGACCAACAGAGACTTGGAGTTACTGCAGCCTGGGGACTGATGAGGATGTATGCCTCTTACAGGCGGAAAGCGTTTTGCGTCATGTTGGACCAAGTATGTAGTCCGGGCCCATGCTTGCAGTATCGTTCACATTTGCTCGAGAGAGGGGGCAAGTGTCGCCCATCACTTTTGGCAGCCGGCATCCCGCCTCCCTAATTTTTAGGATGCATTTTGTTCATTGAGGACTAACTGAACAAGAGACTTGGAGTTACTGCAGCCTGGGGACTGATGAGCCTCTTACAGGCGGAAAGCGTTTTGCATCATGTTGGACCGTGTACCTAGTCAGGGTCCTTGCCTGCAGTATTGTTTACATTTGCTCGAGAGAGGGGGCAAGTGTCGCCTATCACTGTTGGCAGCTGGCCTCCCGTCTCCCTAATTTTTATAATGTACTCTGTTCATTGAGGACTGACTGTGTAGGCCTACAGTGCACTAGAGCATCATGCTAGCTGGCCATAGCTCTCTCTCACTCTCTCGTACAGGCCAACTAACTCGGCGCGGGTATCAGTGACTATCTAAAAAATGAATAAGTCATATGACCGGCTCACTGACAGAGCAATGCGTAATTTCAAATTTGTAAGCATCCTATGCCCTGGGGTAGTGCCAGATGGGCTTGGCGCCTTGAGGCGCCAAGCTCATCTGGCACTACCTTTGAATTATCATGATCAATCCATCTCCTGCTGCAGGGTCCCAGGGCTGAAGGGTTAACAAGAACATTCACATACGTGCAAATGTTTTTGTTGATATCCTGCTGATGTTTCTTTTCTCAAAATCTGCAACTCAGACGCTGTCAAGACACTGGAGATTTACGCAGACAAACACAAGGGCATGACACATAAACAGGACTTGCGACGCAAAGACTTTTTTGCCGATGTCATAAAAGCGGCCCAGGACGTGGAGAGCGCCAAGAGGCTGCGAGATTGTGTGGTGAACAGCGGCTATCTGCATGCTGAAAATAAGCAGTTGCGTGACGCGTACATGCAGAAAGTGATTGAAAGGTGAGATACAGCCACTGGTACTGTACAAGACGCTCTTGTGCCACGTGAATATCATGTGATTGTCTTGTAGTGTGTTTGTCTTCAGAGTGAATGCACGTGTTTCAGGTGAGTGTATATGTTGGGTTCAGTTCACAGGGCTTTGAGCCGATTCACAGAATTGGGTCAAGTGTCTTATGTAATGTCAGGTAATAATAATAATAATACATAGTATTTATATAGCGCATTTCTCATATTTATAATATAACTCAATGCGCAGGACATTGCCACGAGCCTTGGGGGACTTGGGTGGGGTTAGGTATTTTTTAGTTCCCAGGGTCACCCTGGTCAGCCCCACAGGGTGGGTTTTTCTCTCTATTCTGGGGCATGTGTTTCTGTCTACCCTTTGTCCATTCACCTGTATTTGCCTTTTTAAAACTCTCCCTACTGTCTGCACTGCCTGTAGCTCTTGATATTGGATGTGTGTTGCTAAATGGTCTTAGCTTTATTTAGGCCCCATGTTGTAGGTTTATTTAACGTATTTGACCGGCTGGCGACATACATTCAATTTTCTGTTTAGTTTTTTTTTTCACAAGCAGTGCAGGCACGTCCTGAGAAAGCCTTGTTGCTGTCGGGACATTAAGCAATGTACAATCAATCAATACATTGCCACGAACTGAACCCAACAAGCACGCTCAGGTGAATCACGCGCATTCCCTCACACACTGTACATAAATGCAGAACATTCACGTGGTGCTAAGGGCATGCTCAAGCAAGTTACTGAATTTTTTGGAAATTTAAATCATTTTTCATATTTTTGAAATTTGATTGAGTGGACTGAAATTAATACCGAATTTGTTATTATTATTATTATTATTGTACATGCATCCACCTGTACTGTGAACGTTACATCAGAGGTTACTTTCTCCAGCAGGTTTGTTTGATCCGGCAAGAGGCATAGATTCTAGTGAGACCTTGCCGTCGCAGGGGTTCATGAGAAGAAAAATAAGAGTACTTTATTATCTCGAACAAAAGGAAGCGGAAGAAAGCAGTTCTCAACAACAGTCGCACGAGTGCAGCCAAAGCAAGGGCACAGGAGGAATACTCGGAAGCCAACCGCGAGGTGAAGAGGAATATCGGGGCAGACAAGAGGGCCTACACAGACAGCCTGGCAGCAGAGGCAGAAAAGGCAGTGGGCAGCAGCAACATGAAACGGCTCTACGACATTACCAGAAGATTGTCGGGCAAGTATGGCCATACAGAAAGACCAGTAAAAGACAAAGAAGGCAAGCCTATTGCAGACAGAGCAGACCAACTCGACAGATGGGCCGAGTATTTTGAAGAGTTACTGAACAGACCCAGCCCACCCGACCCCCCAGACATCCAGCCGGCAGAGACCGACCTACCCATCAGCTGTGACAGACCCAGCCGGGAAGAGATCAGAAGAGCAGTGGCCTTTTTTAAGAACGACAAAGCAGCAGGGCCAGATGGCATCCCAGCGGAGTCTCTGAAAGCAGACCTAGAGACAACAGTGGAGATGCTGTACTCACTGTTTGGAAAGATCTGGGAAGAGGAGGTGATGCCGGCTGACTGGAAGGAGGGGTACCTAATCAATCTTCCCAAGAAAGGTGACCTCAGCAAGTGTTCGAACTACAGAGGAAAAACCTTGCTGTCAGTACCAGGAAAGGTCTTCAACAGGATCATCCTGGAAAGAATGAAGAGCTCTGTTGACCCCCCCCCCCCCCCCCCCAGCTGAGAGACCAGCAAGCAAGATTCAGGAAAAACCGATCATGTACAAACCAGATCGGCACTCTCCGCATCATCGTGGAACAGTCTCTGGAGTGGAGCTCCCCGCTGTACGTCAACTTTGTGGATTACGAGAAAGCATTTGACAGCGTGGACCGAGAGACTCTGTGGAAACTCCTACGACACTATGGTGTACCCACAAAGCTTGTCCGCCTGATCAAGAGCAGCTACAATGGCATGACATGTCGCATGATCCACGAAGGGCAGTTCACCAGGGAGCTCCAGGTCAGAACCAGTGTCAGGCAGGGGTGTCTGCTGTCTCCGTTCCTATTCATACTAGCCATAGACTGGGTCATGAAGATGACCACAGAGCACAGACGAAGTGGAATACAGTGGACACTGTGGACACAGCTTGACGACCTCGATTTTGCAGACGACTTGGCATTACTGTCCCACACTCGTCAACAAAAGCAGGACAAGACCACGAGGCTTGCTGACATTTCGTCCCAAGTGGGCCTCACCATTCACAAACAGAAAACAAAGACAATGAAGCTGAACGCAACCTGAACCAGGGAAGAACCAGTCTTGCTTGCTGGCACCCTGTTGGGGGGAGGTGGAGTCCTTCACCTATCTTGGGAGCATCATAGACCAAAAAGGCAGCACTGATGCAGATGTCGGAGCACGAATCGGTATTGAGACCCTCATGGGACTCTTTCGCCCTGAGTGGTGACTTCATCAAGGAAGTTCATACACCCAATCAGGTACCGTGTCAGCACCCTAGCCTTTGGTTATCCAAAACCTAACCTGCAAGGCAGCAGGGGACTCGTGGAGGGCGGGGTCATCTATGTCCCGTGCAGATGTGAACATCTGCCCACTGCCCATACCATGTGGTGGTATGCTACACATGAAATGCCAGCATAGAGCTAGCAGCCCATGGTGAAAGGAAGGTGGACTGAGGGGAGGGTGTGGTGGTGGGGGGAAGGGGTGGTGGTTTGCTACACATAAAGTGCCAGCATAGAGCTAGCAGCCCATGGTAAAAGGAAGGTGAACTGAGGGGAGGGTGTGGTGGTGAGGGGAAGATGGTAGTACAAGTTTATGCCCCAACAACAGACTATGGCGATGAGGAAATAGAAGACTTCTATGACCAACTGCAAGAAGTTCTGGACCAGACCCCCAAGAAAGACATTATGGTGGTGCTATGAGACTGGAATGCCAAAATAGGAGAGGATGCTGCTAGGAACTGGAAAGGCACAAACGGACGCTACTGCAATGCAGAGACCAACGACAGAGGCTTAACTCTTACCAGTTCGCTCCCTTGGCCATCGTATGTATACATACGAAGCCACGCCCATGGAAAATTCCATCGTTTACTGAATTAAAACCAATTAATTTTTACTCTCAGTATTATTGTAATAACTTATTGACATTAGAAAGTCACTTTCATATGATAGAATGAAAAAAATATTAATTTTGAGTTTGTTCGTGACCTTTGTTATCGATCGAGTCACTACGTCCACCATCTTGCTTTCCCTACTGCGTTATTTTCACTGCTTGCGATTTCTCTCTGAGAATATTCCGTCAAAATGAGTTCATCTGAGTCCGAAAGTGAAGAGTATCTCACTGAAGGGGAATCTTCCAGCAACCAGGCCACTGAACATGATTCCAGCACCAGCGATGTGGAAAAAACGAAAGAAAACCATCGCAGGTCATTGTGACACTTTCTATTTTGGTTTGACCATGTGCTATCCATGTGAGTCTTTGTTTACCTATTGTCTGGTTCAGAATCGTGAAACTTTATGAAGTACATAAACAAGTTTTATTACTTGCTGTGTATTGCCTCAGTGATATTTTCAGCAAGTCAGAGATTTTCAGAGAAGCACATGTTTGTTGTCTCAGTCATGCCAGGTGTTGACACGCCCACTTTTTTCCTGCCCTTGACCGGTGTAGATTATGTTGCGTAACTCTTAGAAATTCAAACACATTTTCTTGAAACTTCACAAAAATGTGTAGAAATGATTTATCCACACACTGGATTCACATTTTAAACAAAGGGGCAAGAAACAAAAAAAATTTCTTCTTAGTGACTTTCGTGAAAACTGTTTTTGGAAACCGGACACCATTTTTTCTTCGTCGCTAAATAAACAACAACTTCTAAACTACGTTAAGTACAGACTTTTTACTTATCCTGACTGAAAGCTGACTCAATGCACTTTAATATGATGTATAATAAGCCAACTTTTGACCACTAGAAGAGCTTTCAGCAGCATTTTTGCTTGGTCATGTGTGAGGGTAAAAGTCATTTTGTTCACTGGCCTCAAATAGAGCGAACTGGTAAGAGTTAAAGCTCCTGGAATTGGCCAGTTCAAATGATATAAAGCTGATGAACATGTTTGGCCCGCACAAAGCATCCAGAAGGTGGACATGGCACAGCCCGAACGAAGAGCACCATAACCAAATTGACAACATCATGGTGAAGCGACGCTTTCAAACCAGTGTGAACATTTCCAAGACAAGACGTTTTCCAGGAGCAGACATTGGAAGCGACCATGACTTAGTGATGATGACCTTCCGACTCCGCCTAAAGAAGGTCAACAAGCAGGGTCCCACCAGAATCAAGTTTGACCTCGAGAAGCTGAAAGACCCAGAGGTAGCGGAAGCCTTTCAGGCAAAGATAAGAGGAAAATTCGCACCACTGCTACTTCTAGGTGCAGAAGACACGGACGTGGACACACTGATTGACACATTTAACACTGTTGTAACCCAAACAGCCAAAGAGATCCTTGGCAAACACCAACAAGCAAAGAAACCTTGGGTTACAGCTGACATCTTTGTTCTATGTGACAAGCGTCGAGAATTAAAGAAAAAGAAATCAGAGGTAGAAGGAGCTAAACAATACAGGGAAATGAACCAGGATATCGAGAAAAGCATGAAAAAGGCAAATAATCAGTGGATTGAAGATCAGTGTAAACACGTAGAAGAAGATATGAACAAAAATAATAGCAAAAAAGCATACCAGCTGGTGAAAGACCTGACCAGTGTAAAACAAGGACGCTCCTCGATCATTCAAGATAGTGAAGGGAACTGTCTTACGGAAGACCAAGACATACTGAAGAGATGGACAGAGTACTGCTCAGATTTGTACAACCACCAAGCTGCAGGGGACCCGTGCATACTTGTCAACCCACCCGTGACCAACAATGGCAACTATCCCATCCTCCGAGAAGAAGTAGAGGCTGCAGTGAAGTCGCTAAAAAAAGGGAAGGCAGCAGGAGCAGACAACATCCCTGCAGAGCTAGTCCAAGAAGGGGGAGAAGACACGATAAGCACCTTGCTAACAATCTGCAATAAGATCTGGCAGTCAGGGGATTGGCCCACACCATGGACCCAATCATTTATAATAACTCTCCCCAAAAAGGCAACTTACATCAATGCCAGAACTATCGCACGATCAGTCTTATATCCCACCCAAGCAAAGTCATGTTAAAGATCCTACTGAACAGGCTGAAGCCACAGGCAGAGGAAATCATAGCTGAGGAACAGCAAGCTTCAGACCAGGGCGCAGCACAACTGAGCAGATCTTCAACCTGAGAGTTCTATGTAAGAGATGCCTCCAGCACCACCAGGACCTCTATCATGTCTTTGTGGATTTTAAGAAAGCGTTTGACAGGGTGTGGCATGCAGCCCTATGGTCCACCATGAAGCTATACAACATCAATGCCAGCCTGATCAAAGTCATAGCAAATCTGTACAAGAAGGCCACTAGCGCAGTCTGCTTCAACGGCAAAATAGGAAACTGGTTTAGGACTACAGTTGGAGTCGGACAAGGCTGCTTGCTCTCACATACTCTTTTCAACATCTTCCTGGAAAGAATCATGACGGATGCTCTGAAAGATCATGAAGGAACTGTCAGTATTGGAGGCAAAACAATCATGAACTTGCGCTTTGCGGACGACATTGATGGCCTTGCAGGAACAGAGAAGGAGCTAGCTCAGCTGGTGGGAAAGCTGGATAGTACAGCCATTGCGTATGGGATGGAAATCAGTGCAGAGAAGACCAAACTGGTGACCAATAACGCTCTGAAAGATCATGAAGGAACTGTCAGTATTGGAGGCAGAACAATCACGAACTTGCGCTTTGCGGACCACATTGATGGCCTTGCAGGAATAGAGAAGGAGCTAGCTCAGCTGGTGGGAAAGCTGGATAGTACAGCCAATGCGTATGGGATGGAAATCAGTGCAGAGAAGACCAAACTGGTGACCAATAACGCCAGTGGCATTGGCACTAAAATCATGGTTGGAGGCCAACAACTGGAAACAAATTCAAATACGTAGGAGCCATTGTGACAGATGAGGGATCAAAAGCAGAAATATTGTCCAGGATTGCGCAGACAACAGCACTGACAAAATTGAAGACCATAATATGGAGGGACAGAAACATCACGCTCTGCTCCAAGATCAGACTGATGCGCTCCTTAGTCATCTCAGTGTTCTTGTATGCCTGCGAGTCATGGACCCTCACAGCAGACCTCAAAAGAAGGATACAGGCCATTGAAATGAGATGTTTTCGAAGGCTGCTTGGCATCTCATACAGAGATCACATCACAAACGAGGAAGTGGGAAGCAGACTTATTAGCCGTTGTGAAAAAAAACGCAAACTGAAGTGGTATGATTGATTGATTGATTGTACATTGCTTAACGTCCCGACAGCAACAAGACTTTCTCAGGACGTGCCTGCACTGCTTTGTGAAAAAAACAAACTAAACAGAATATTGAATGTATGTCGCCAGCCGGTCTAATACTTTAAAGAAACCTATGACATGGGGCCTAAATAAAGCTAAGACCATTTAGCAACACACATCCAATATCAAGAGCTACAGGCAGCGCAGACAGTAGGGAGAGTTTAAAAAAGGAAAATACAGGTGAATGGACCAAGGGTAGACAGAAACACAAGCCCCAGAATAGAGGGGAAAACCCACCCTGTGGGGCTGACCAGGGTGACCCTGGGAACTAAAAAGTAGTTAACCCCACCCAAGTCCCCCAGGGCAGACCCGGGTGGGGGTGAAGTGGTATGGGCATGTCACGCGTTCAGCAGGGCTTGCCAAAACAATCCTGCAAGGCACTGTGCAAGGAGGACGAAGGAGAGGAAAAGATGGAGGACAATATCTCAAGAGTGGACAGGACTGAAGCTGGGCGATACGCTGAGAATGGCAGAAAACAGAGAGGAATGGAGGGAGCTGTTTGCCAAGTCATCAGTGGTGCCCCAACGGTCGGCAAGACTACGGGAAATAGATAGATAGATACCACCACCCATTCCCCCCACCACCACCGCCCCCCTCCCCTACCCCGAAAAAAGTGTGGAGTGCCAGAGAGCTGTCACAACACACCAAAGTCCGGATTTTCAACTCCAACGTAAAAGCAGTTCTCCTATATGGAGCAGAGACTTGGAGATTGACAAAAACCACAGTCAACAGAGTACAGACCTTCATGAACAGTTGCCTTAGAAGAATTGTGAAAATCCACTGGCCAGAGAAGATCAGCAACGTCAGACTCTGGGAGAGAACAGAGCAGATAACAGCAGAGAATGAAATTGGGCGAAGAAGATGGGGATGGATTGGTCACAGTCTGAGAAAGCCAGCTTCCAGTATCACTAGGCAGGCATTGTCATGGAACCCCCAGGGAAAGAGGAAAAGAGGTAGGCCGAGAAACTCCTGGCGTCGAGACCTCCAAGCAGACATCAAGAGACTGGAAACCACCTGGAGTAATATCGAAGGAGAAGCACAGGACAGGAGTTGCTGGAGGTCTCTCGTCGACGGCCTATACCCGGGTAGGGGTGACAGGCGTAAGTAAGTAAGTAATTATCTCGAAAAGAGAGTGTAGGGGGCTCTGGATAGAGGTAGTACCCTTGCTGTTCGGCAGCTGCGTCCTACATAGGACGGACGGGCATCACTGGTCCTCATCCATCTCCTTAATCTCTCACGTGCTGGCTCCAAGCGCCACACCCTGGCAAACCACCTCAGCTGGTGGGCTAAAACCACGTGAGGGGGTGGTGTTCACATTGCACCACTAGGCGGATGAGCTGTTTCTGACAGCCAACGGCTAGAGGACGGAGGAGATCAGGTTGGATCCAACGGCCAAATGTGGGGGAGTAAACCCTTCAAATCAGGAGTGGAGCCCCGAAGGCAGACAGCTGCCTGTATTCACGCACTGTTCTGGCAGCTCCTGCAGCCAAACTGATGCCAAACGTACTGCTTTGCATTCCTTTGGATACATCAGCGAGGCCGAGAGGGGGATCTTGACGACTGGGCATCCCAGGATCTCCATACACTTCGCCCAGGCTTGCGCACTGGAGAGGTCACTCCAGTGACTGACCCAGCAAGCGCATACTCCATTGTCTTCCGAGACAGGATGCCGAACGAAAAGAGAAATTCGTTTGTGGTACATTTATAACAAATAGTACAAACAAGACATGAAAACATTGTAAAATAATTAGGCAAGGGGTCTGGCCACTGACTGTACAATGACTCTCTCCCTCTTGTTCTTTGCAGCCGAGATCCAGACAGAATCCTTGAAGAAACCGAGCACATCATAAAGATTCAACATTGTTCTCGCAACGTCGACAGTGTTTTCAAGTTCTTTATTGAAAAAGAGGACTCTAAAAGACTCCAGAAAGGTATTCGCCTTACCAATCATTTTTGTTTCCCATGTGATGGCAAGAATGTGTCTATGTCTTGGACCATATAGCGTTTGTCCGGCATCCATGGTAAACTTTAACCCATTCGAGACGAGCCACATCTGGATACGCGGCTTCAGCTCCATATCTGGATGCCATTTGTCTTGAATGAGTTAATGTTGGCATTTTCTCTGAGACTATTCAAGACACAGACTTCAGACTTGGCCGAAGGGTACTTTGTGGCAAAACCCTTCTAAACATACCAGTTTCAGTGACCTGTCTCAAATATCAAGTTTCACAGGAGTCAAGAAATATAATTTCAAACAGGAACAGGGATACCTGATGGCCAAACGTTTCTGTGGATACTATTCTGGGTGACCTCTCAGAAAGGTCAAGAGTCACAAGAGATAGAATAATGTACATTACAAAAGCTCCAAATACATTAACGCCGCATTGATCACAAAATCACGGCATTTTGACAATGACCCCTCCATTGACCACGCGACCGCCATCCCATCTTTAATTCACCCTATCGATTTCAAACAAACGCAAGTTTGTCAATGTACTTACTTACGCCTGTCACACCTACCCGGGTATTAGAGCTGTGTACCGTGAAGACGGCCGTACCGTGATATTTTTTGCCAGTACCGATATTTTCCAACGGTATACCGCCGTCCCCGATCCCATGTAATTTAAGGTACACTTTGAAACCCATCTTATTGAGTACTGGGGGGGGGGGGGGGGGCGGGGGGGAGGAGGGGGGTGCACGGTAAACTCTGCTAGCTTATGGACTATGACAACCACAATCTGTTCTTGCTTTGTTGTTTTCTAGGAGAGGGCGGAGGGTGGGGGTGTCTATCTATGACAATTTGACAAAATTGTGTTGTGGTTGGTGTCCTGGATACTAAAGCTTGAATCAGTACTGCCAGAAAACTGGCTCTTGTTGCTGAGAACCATTGTGCTCTTCACTGTAGCACAGTAATTCAGTGCTTGCACACGTTTACTGAAAAAAGCATATTATATGTAATGGAAGTCATTGAAACGCAAACCTGATTACATTAGATTGCAAAATAGCAAAAACTAAATAAAAATCCGAAATTGCCAAATATACTTGCGTTTGGTATTTTATACACCAAGTATAACACCTATAGTTGGCTGCGTGATGAATGTAACCAGTGCAAGATTGAGTTTCTAAAGTCTGCAAGAGGCATAGACGTTCAAAGTCCTCACCACCTAAGGGTCGTTATGAGAATCTATGCATATTGCTCGAGATTTTATCTGATAGTGTTACTCAAACTGAGGAAGTAGATGCGGACTAAGTAACGATTATAATCCACATCTGCAAGAGGCACAGATCCTCATGAGTCGCCTCTGCCCGTGGGTTCATGAAAATCTACGCCTCTGACTGGTTCCATTCATGCTCATGTTTCTCAAATTGAGTCCAACTGAAAACAGCCATGACTGTAACCAAATGGCAGGCAAGCACCGCGAAAACGTAAACAGTGAGAGAGTCTGCGGGCCAAGTTACCAAGATGTGTTGACAAGTTTGACATCGAAAATGCCGAAAAAATATATATATTTTTTTTGACTTGTGGATTTTCAAAATGACCTATTGATTTTATGTTCCTACGGTCATATGACTTATTGACTGCAAAACTCAACCTAATCACTGTGTTACTTCAGTCATTTCAATTTCTTGTCCCGTCGGCAGTCTTGTTTGCGCGTCATGAAGAGCACTAGCAAGACGAGGCGGCAACTGTTTACTACCAACACCAAGGTAACACTGCAGTGCTCCCTCACCACCAACACTAGTTTTAATTGAACCTAAAGCTTTAAACTTAGCGGGATTTTTTATATAAGTTAATTGTATTTTTCCTCTGTCTGTATTTAAATATAAATGACCCTTGTTATCAAGTTCAAACTGATTAGGATCCAAAACTTCTGGGCGGTCACCAACACTATCATAAAACGAGTTTACTTTGTCTTTTAGCAGTTCGTGATACATACATGGGTGCAACTGTGCAAAAGTGTAAAAACTGAAAGGCAGGGGTCCAGGGCGCCTAGGCCCCGGCGGGGTCTGGGGCAGAGCCCGGGAAAGGGGGCCCAAGGGGGCCGCGCCCCCCGGAAGAATATGATGTTTTAGCATTTTAAGAGTTATTTTTTTATAGAGATTTGAAAGGTCCTCTGTGAATCTGAATGAAAAAATAAAGCAGCAAACCCACCCCTCTTTCATCCCACCAAGCAATACAAACAACACACAGATCCACAAAGATATAGACATACACTCTTATACTTCAACTTGTTTAATGCTACTTACCACTACAGCAAGCAATGCACAAGATTGATTTCATCAATCTGTCTTTCTTCTCTCCTCTTTCCTTTAGAAAATACTTATTAAGTGATAGTAGAATTGTGTATGAAATTATAACATCTTGCAAAATAACTGCTCCTTGGAAGCTGGGAGTGTAAAAATAGTGATCATCTAAAAAGAAAAAGTATCATGTCATTCCCAATAACAATTCATCAGGATGATGGTGGCTTTCACCTCTACCAGCTTGAACTAATCTTGTTGAATATTTGGCTTCTTAAAAAAACATCTGATATCTGCAGGAGAAGGTTGTTTTCATTTGACACCAGCAATGGTTTCAGTTTTATCAATACTGGCAAAAGCACTGGGTAGTAGCAACACTAGCACTGGTGGTGGTATTAGCAGTATTACTGTCAGAAGTATTACTGTCTTGCCGTTCGATCCATATTTGAGCTGAGCATGACACAGTATGCAATAGCACAGTCACACTCCTCCGATGTCAAGTTTCACACACCAGAGCCTAAGCGGATTCTTCTCGCTGTCCGTTTCATTCAGCCACTCCCATCGCCATTTGTTTTTCACATTGGCGTCAACTAACGCTACCGAATCGCCTTCTTTCATTTGCGGCATTGTGAGCTAGCTAGCACTACGGGGTTTACAAGGTGCCAGGTGGAAGAACAAGGGTTGTTGTCTCCGATTCAGAAGAGCGCTTCCGCTGTTACCAAAACCAGTTCCACCAAAACCAGTTCCACAGTTAAAAGATCGTTTCGCTGTTTGCTTTAAAAGAAAAAAAAATTTCTCCTGAAATTCTCAAAAACAGAACGTCCGTTTTTGACCATATTTTCAGAAACGGATTTCCGCTCCTAGACGGACGAGTTGCACCCATGTACATACTAAAAGTATTTCCCATTCCAGTTACATCTGTTGCACTAGTATCAGAGACATTCATGTCATCCATTTCAAAATGGTTAAATCCTCCCGCTGCCATTGTTTTTATTAATTTAATTTTTTTATTGTGCATAATAAAAATGGCACAGTCCTACGGATCAAAGTTAGACCCATACAGAAAACTACGTGAACCTTTTGGTGTTAAAGCAGTTAGACAATCGATAGTCATTACAAACAATCCAAGTACCATTGACCAAAACCAAACACTTACAGTCAAGTTTCCTAACCTAGGCCCTAGTGACGTTATTGTTCCTGGTACTGCACACCTTGCATTTAATATTGAACTTTCATCAGACACAGATGTGAACAGAACACTAGTTAACAATCTAGGTAGAGCAATTATTAAGAATATTAAAGTTAAACTTGAAGGACAGGAAGTGTTTAGTCTTGACGATGCTGATGTGTTCTACTGCTACACGGATTTGTGGCTTACACAACCAGAACGAGAGGATCGTATTTATCAAGGCATACAGTCAGATAGCATTATGAAAATTTGAATAAATGCAAGTGATAAATCGACAACAGAAGCAAAGGACCTTATTCAGTGATAATTATTACGCATAAATGTGCGTATCTGACCCTCTAAAGCCACATTTGACGCACTAGTGTTCAGTGTTCTGCGTCAGACTGACGTAACAAATTTTACTCTGACTCAGTAAGCTTTATCTTTACGCACTGAAAAACTCACCAGTGCGTCATCGTGAACACGTTTCACAGCCGCGCGTGCAGAGCAGAACCACCAAATATTTGTGAGAGCGCCGAACGCCAACGCAGCAACTTTGATTGATTGATTGTACATTGCTTAACGTCCCGACAGCAACAAGGCTTTCTCAGGACGTGCCTGCACTGCTTGTGAAAAAAAAAAACTAAACAGAACATTGAATGTATGTCGCCAGCCGGTCAAATACATTAAATAAACCTAACACATGGGGCCTAAATAAAGCTAAGACCATTTAGCAACACACATCCAATATCAAGAGCTACAGGCAGTGCAGACAGTAGGGGGAGTTTTAAAAAGGCAAATACAGGTGAATGGACAAAGGGTAGACAGAAACACATGCCCCAGAATAAAGAGAAAAACCCACCCTGTGGGGCTGACCAGGGTGACCCTGGGAACTAAAAAATACCTAACCCCACCCAAGTCCCCCAGGGCAGACCCGGGTGGGGTGCCAACTCAGCAACAGTAGCAACAGTACCGCATGTGCGCAGCAACAGAAATTTAACAGATATAACTCTTCCGCGGCGGAGCCGGTCAAGTGGCTATCGGCATTTCCTGTGGCAAAAGCATGGCCGGACTCACTCGTGAAATTCGGGTTCTCGAGCTCAAAATCACAGTCTTCTTCTACACAGTCTGAAGTTCCTATAAGCAAATCGGATAGTGAAAAAAAAAGACGGCTCGCGTTCTTTCCAGCACGTTTGGCTCAGGCAATTTAAATGGCTGCACAGTCGAAAAACGTCGTGAAGGGACCGATAAATTTTCAGCGCTCAAAGTATGTTGGTCGATCCGTGGCGCGACGGTAAAAGCGCCTGCCACCAATGCAAGATGCAATGCGAGGTTCGATACCCGGTTCCGGCGTCGGACTTTTCTCCTCTAGTAAGTGTCACCATTAATTCAGGCGGACTTTCGGGGGTTCTTTCTCCGCGGCTCTTTCCTCCACCACTCGGTATTAATTTCAGTCCACTTAAAGTTCAAAAATGTTTTTAAAAACGCGATTTACATTTTCAAAATTTTAGTAGCTCGCTTGAGCTTTCCCGTAGCAGCACGTGAATGTTCTGTTTATCTACAGTGTATGAGGGAATGCGCGCGATTCATGTGAGCATGCTTGCCGTTTGGGCTCAGTTCGCGGAGCCCCATGTCCTACGCATTGAGTTATATTATAAATATGAGAAATGCGCCATATAAATACTAAAATTTGGTATTAATTTCAGTCCACTTAATCAAATTTCAAAAATATGAAAAACGCGATTTAAATTTCCAACATTTCAGTAGCTCGCTTGAGCTTGCCCTTAGCACCACGTGAATGTTCTGTGTATCTACAGTGTGAGGGAATGTGGTGTTGGGTTCAGTTTGTGGCTATGTCCTGCGCATTGCGTTATATTATTATAAATATGAGAAATTTTAATTCGCCATATAATACTATGTATTATTATTATTATCATCTAAGACTTCATCATTTCTGTGACCCCCTGGGAAATCCTGCTGACCCTCGGGCAACTGTATACTGAATCTGCCGCGCTAGATCTGACCCCCTACATTTAAGAAAAAAATTAACACTGTTATTGTGGCTGAAACATATGGAAATAGGTTTTGCATTCCACTTGAGTTTGAAATCCTAACAGGACATTCGCCATATTATAAAGGGGCACTAAATGACCGCCTGAGCTTTGAACTAACCTTCAATGATTACTCCAAAGTTATCAAATCAACGGATCTCAATGCATCATACAAGATCTCTAACATTTCCTTGGAATATGAGATTGTCACGCATACTGAACCAGACTCATTCAAAATCAGTACCAGTCAAGACTTCCAATTTATTATGATCGAGTGATTAGACACAGTTTAATCAATAAAAACAAAATTGACCAGATTTGGAATATCAACCTAAACACGCCTGCTAGGTCACTTAAAGGCATTCTTATGTTATTTACTGAACCTGAAAGTCCTTACAAAAG
>BTPG01000004.1:1292767-1319092 GCA_036245525.1 Semisulcospira habei | reverse complement strand
AAAAACTGGCTACCGCAGACAATGGGAATCTTGACACAGAAATGAAAGAAAGAATACAACACAGATTAAATGATTTGCAGATAGAAAGATCAGGGCGGTTAGAAGTGATTAGTATTGGGAGACAAAAACTGAAAACATAGGTCAACAGGATTAGATTGATTGACTGATTGTACATTGCTTAACGTGCAGACAGCAACAAGGCTTTCTCAGGACGTGCCTGCACTACTTGTGAAAAAAAACAAACTAAACAGAACATTGAATGTATGTCGCCAGCCGGTCAAATACGTTAAATAAACCAAACACATGGTTGATTGTACATTGCTTAACGTCCCGACAGCAACAAGGCTTTCTCAGGACGTGCCTGCACTGCTTGTGAAAAAAAATAAACAGAACATTGAATGTATGTCGCCAGCCGGTCAAATACATTAAATAAACCTAACACATGGGGCCTAAATAAAGCTAAGACCATTTAGCAACACACATCCAATATCAAGAGCTACAGGCAGTGCAGACAGTAGGGAGAGTTTTAAAAAGGCAAATACAGGTGAATGGACAAAGGGTAGACAGAAACACATGCCCCAGAATAGAGAGAAAAACCCACCCTGTGGGGCTGACCAGGGTGACCCTGGGAACTAAAAAATACCTAACCCCACCCAAGTCCCCCAGGGCAGACCCGGGTGGGGAACCAAACACATGGGGCCTAAATAAAGCTAAGACCATTTTTAGCAACACACATCCAATATCAAGAGCTACAGGCATTGCAGACAGTAGGGAGAGTTTTAAAAAGGCAAATACAGGTGAATGGACAAAGGGTAGACAGAAACACATGCCCCAGAATAGAGAGAAAAACCCACCCTGTGGGGCTGACCAGGGTGACCCTGGGAACTAAAAAATATCCAACCCCACCCAAGTCCCCCAGGGCAGACCCGGGTGGGGTAACAGGATTAGAGAAACTATTCAGAAAATACTTCATGAAGACACTACTCTGGCTGAGAGATTGAAAACACTTTTCAGAGAACAGGGTATCACAATTGCGAGTTTAATTACTGCTCTTGGGTTTATTATCAGTACTGTTGTGTTAGCTGTCTCCGGCAGTGGTGGTGGTGGTAGTGGTCCACTGGCCCCGGCACCACCAACAGACCCAAAAGATTTACAGTCATGGGTAAAAAAACAGTTGTCTCACATATCAGACTTGCTTAAGAAATTGGCTCTGAAAGCAATGGACGCTTTGCCTGGTATAATAGGCACTGTTGTCAGTTGGATGATTAGTACAGCAGCAAAGGTAGTTGGGTTTATGGCGGAGCATGTTTGGGTCTTTTTAGTGACAGTAGGAGGGTTAATTATAGGATATTTAATGAAACAGATAAAGAAGTAATACTCCTAATCCAGTGAGGCCTATTACCAATGCTGTTCTCTCCGACTCATGTGCGTCACGGGCTGATTGTACTGGTTGTATGGGTGCCGGTGTTGGGGCCGGTTTAATTGATTGATTGTACATTGCTTAACGTCCCGACAGCAACAAGGCTTTCTCAGGACGTGCCTGCACTGCTTGTGAAAAAAAAAAACAGAACATTGAATGTATGTCGCCAGCCGGTGGTGTTGGGGCCGGGGGTGTTACCGTCTGTATTGGTTTTAACAACTGTACATGTGTGGTTGTGGCCCCCAAGTTTACAGACTGATTGAGTCCTAATTTTTGATCACGACCTGCAACAATGATTTCATTATTATAATTTGTTATTGTCCCCATTTGGAGTTGAAGGTCAGATGGTAACATGTATAACCCGATGCCAACTACAAAGTCAACTTTTGATCTGGCATATCTGAGTACGTCTTGGTAGCGTTGTATGCTTGATGGGAGATCGACTGTTGAATTAATTGAATCTTCTAAGTTTGCGAGAAACTGTTTTTGTGCTTCAAATTTACCACTTCCATTCAAAATGTTTGATTTTGTTAATGATTGTGCTCCTAGTAAACACCAGACGTATGTTCTGATAGACTCATTTACGCGCTCAACTCCTGCTTGAGTAAACCCGTCACTCTTGTCTAAAATAAATGTGGTCCACGCATTAGACTGTTTCTGTTCTATTGAACCTAACCAAACTTGTGATTTTGATGAGAATGAAGTGTAACCAGGGTAGTAATCTTGAGGATATTGTCTGTGACTCATAGCATAATACAATGTACCAATGCCGTTGTGATCATCAAGTTTTTGTGTGAAGTCATACCTGGCATGGGGGCCAGGTTTGATGTTAAATTCATTACAAATCCGTTCAAATGCTTTCATATCCATGGGGTTGTTAAACCTGTTGAAACTGGATTCAGTGGGTAGTGGTGTATGCAGTTCTGACAGTATACGTCTAAGCTGGTAATAAACATGGAAACGATACACAGATCTAATAAGTTTGTTTGAGTGATTCAAATGGTCTGTGAATGAAACACCACAGCCTGTAGTAGAACACAGTATAGCAAAGTTGAGTTGGTTTTGAAACATCTGTAGTGGACTTGAAGACCACTTTCTTGCAGTAGCATCATCTGTTATTGGAGGGTTTAGGTAATGGTCAAAAGGGTTGGGTACTTTGACTTGAAATAAATCTTGTTCGCTTACAGCTATATCAAGCTGATTTAACTGAATTATTTTCTGTTCATAAGTAGGTGCAACATTGTATTTGGCATCTACATTAAATTTAAATGTGTTTGTTGTGGTAATGGTTGGCGATTTAAATTCCATCCTTCTTTTTTATGAGATAATAAAAAATGTTTATTACCTTAACAAATCTGGACACAAGCGAACCAGTGTGGTTAACTAATGGGATTGATAATCGTGATGGTAGCAGGGCTGTAGCTATCCATGAAATGTTCTACACTGTAAAATGGTTTAATATAAAAGATGATATATATATAATAAAGTAATTTTTGATAATAAGACTGAAGCTTTACCGCCTGGGTATTATGACTTTTGTACTATAGCTGAATGGTTTCAAAGTAAATTTAAAATTAAAGCAACTTTAAATCCAGCTAACCTACTTGTTACATTAGAATCTCCGACACAAGATTGGTTAAAAATCTCAGACAGATTTGCGCATTTACTTGGATATAATATTGATGAAGATTGGTTTAGAACAGATAATTTTGATGAATTTGAGTTTGGTATTATAACATTAAAGACAAATAAGCTAAAAATAACTGGAAAACGACCTGTCAATTTGTCAGTACACACAGTACTAAATGTTTATTTGAAAGAACTAAACACAACTGAAAATGTTCACAATGGAAAGCCTTCAACTTTGTTGAGATGCTTACCAACTGGAACTGCTCCGTATTGTGAAAGTGTAGTTGTTAGATTTCCTAATTTGCAGTTTAAGAAATTAGGTTCTAGTTTCTTTGAGTCACTGAGTATATCTGTAACTAATCAGGATGACAAACCAGTTGTTATGCATGATTTTAGTGTAGTGTTAGAAGTTAAATAATTTTATTTTTGTTTATAAAAATGAGTGGTCTTGGTCCAAAGCTGAGAATCATACCAGTTGCGTGTCCGGTAACAGAGTTGAAAGATTTGGCAGACGTACAGGATTTTGAGAAGGAGGGAGAGGTGGGGGAGGAGTATGGTTTTGATTGATTGATTGATTGTACATTGCTTAACGTCCCGACAGCAACAAGGCTGTCTCAGGACGTGCCTGCACTGCTTGTGAAAAAAAAAAAACAACCAACTAAACAGAACATTGAATGTATGTCGCCAGCCGGTCAAATACATTAAATAAACCTAACACATGGGGCCTAAATAAAGCTAAGACCATTTAGCAACACACATCCAATATCAAGAGCTACAGGCAGTGCAGACAGTAGGGAGAGTTTAAAAAAGGCAAATACAGGTGAATGGACCTCGGGTAGACAGAAACACATGCCCCAGAATAGAGAGAAAACCCCACCCTGTGGGGCTGACCAGGGTGACCCTGGGAACTAAAAAATACCTAACCCCACCCATGTCCCCCAGGGCAGACCCGGGTGGGGTAGTATGGTTTTGAACTTGATTCAACTGGCATGTACAAGAGGAAAGTAATCGATGACATGAACGAAGGAACAGAGAGACCGATTCCTAAACTTAATCAACTGCGTGATGTTACTGTACCTGTTCCAGTAAATAATGTACCCTACAACTTAATACGTGGGAAATAAGTGGGTTGTTTCACCTGTGCCGCCTGCGCCTACACCAGCACCCACAATTGACTGGGACATAAAGTTGGAATTTATTAGTCCTTATGTATACACTGATGATGAAGGCGCCTTAGTGTTTAGGAAGGTTGTTAACTCTGGGCCGCTTATTGTAAGCCTTGTTCCAAGTTTTGCCCCAGACAACAATAGCAGAGATTTGTTAGTTATTTGGGTTTAACGCCGAGCAGGCGACGAAGGCCATCTCACGGCGGGATGGGTAAAAATCTGGTCAGCCAGACTAAAAGCAAGGTCTTAAGACAAGATGTAAATATAAATTAAAAATCTCAGGCTAAAATGTCGCACATGTCTTGAAAAGAAACGTCTACAGACTCTCAAAAAGGGCAAATAAAAAAATTCACATAGTCTATGAATGCTCAGATCTTGTTAAAAATATTGCATTCTCTCAAAAAATTGAAGATTTTGTCCGGGGGAACATCCCGGAACAAAACCTTCAAGGAGTCTGCTGTGAAGTGTTTATATCTGGTGTCAATTAGGTCAGCACAATACAGCAAAAAGTGTCGAACAGAAAACTGCTCATCACAGGCAAAACACCATGGACGCTCATCCTGTTTAAGTAAGTAAGAGTGCGTAACATATGTGTGCCCGATGTGGAGCCGAGCAAGGACAGTCTCCTCACGGCGGCTGCCGCAGCGGAAAGGTAGACTGTCAGACAACTTAGGAAGAGCTTCATGAAGCTTGTTCCCTTCCTCTTTGTCCCACTCGGACTGCCACTCGCGGGCTATGTACGCACTAATAACAGGTTTAAAATCACTATAGACAGTCTGTGTGTCAGGGACAGGGTCACTGCGGGCACTGTTGGCAGCAGAATCTGCGATTCTGTTGCCTTCGATGCCCACATGGCCTGGGACCCAAATAAAAATGATGTCATAATATTCCTTCATCAAGTCCGCGTAGAGCTCTCTAATCTGCACCAGCAGTGGATGGTCTGTTCCCGCGCCCTGAAGGGCCTGCAGGGCAGAAAGAGAGTCAGACAGAATCAGGAAGTTCCTTTCCCGAGACTGATAGGCATGCTTGAGTGCTAGCAGAATGGCCTGCAGTTCTGCACTAAATACAGAGGAAAGGTCAGGGATTGATTGATTGATTGTACATTGCTTAACGTCCCGACAGCAACAAGGCTTTCTCAGGACGTGCCTGCACTGCTTGTGAAAAAAAACAACCAACTAAACAGAACATTGAATGTATGTCGCCAGCCGGTCAAACACATTAAATAAACCTAACACATGGGGCCTAAATAAAGCTAAGACCATTTAGCAACACACATCCAATATCAAGAGCTACAGGCAGTGCAGACAGTAGGGAGAGTTTAAAAAAGGCAAATACAGGTGAATGGACCTCGGGTAGACAGAAACACATGCCCCAGAATAGAGAGAAAACCCCACCCTGTGGGGCTGACCAGGGTGACCCTGGGAACTAAAAAATACCTAACCCCACCCAAGTCCCCCAGGGCAGACCCGGGTGGGGTGGAATGGTCAGGGAGACGGAGCTTAAATGGGCGTCTAGGATGGCGAGAGGACACTGCAGCCGCAGCCACTCTTCCATCCTCAGACTTGGACCCATCCGTATAAAGACGACAATAGCCAGGAAAAATTGAAAGGAGTTCATTGAGGCTCTGTTGGTATATGGCTGGTGGAGTACAATCCTTCTTGTGGGCAGTCAAGTCCAGCAAGATGTCAGGAACTGGTAGTACCCAGGGTGGAGTGACGTGTTGCAGAGATTCCGAAACTTTGTCCAGGTCCACTCCGGCCGCCTGCAGATGAGGTCGGACACGGAAGGAAAGTGGACGGACAGCTCCCGGATGGGCATCGTAAATCTCTGCAAACGACGGGTTAAAAACACAATCATAGGCAGGATTTTCTGGATGGGCCTTCAGCTTCAGAACGTAGCTGAGCATGAGGCGGATGCGGCGGAGCCTGAGAGAAGGCTCCCCTGCCTCTGCATACAGACTAGGAACTGGAGATGTCCTGAAGGCTCCCAGACATATGCGCAGACCTTGATGGTGAATTGTGTTCAGACGCTGCAGAACAGACTTGGAAGCCGAGCCATATACCACAGAGCCGTAATCCAGTTTGGACCGAACAAGGGCCCGGTACAGTCGAAGTAAGACGATGCGGTCCGCACCCCAGTCAGTACGACCAACGACACGAAGAATGTCGAGGGCCTTCCGACAAGAGGTTCTAAGGTAGTTAACATGGTTGCAGAAGGTCAATCTTTTGTCAAAGATGACCCCCAAAAACTTAGCCTCTTCAGCCACCTTAATTGGCACTCCAGCAATGCTCAGGCTAGGTTCTGGAAAAAATTTCGTCTGGTTAGTAAAATGCACACAGACTGTCTTGGAGGGCGAGAATCTGAATCCATTGAGAGACACCCACCCCTGGATGCGATCAACGCACAGCTGCAAGCGCCTCTCAAGGGACGCAAGTCCTCGACCTCGTGCACACAAAGCAAAGTCGTCCACAAACAAAGAGCATTCAGAATCATCCTTGATGGCCTTGACAAAAGCATCTCGGATAAAAGACTCAAAGCGGACTAGATGGTCAGTTGTACTACGGAAGCGCCGGAAACCGCACTGGAGGTCTGTGATGAGACCCTGTGACTCAAGATGCCACACCAGTCGGGCGTTGACCAAGCGTTCCATAGTTTTACATAAACATGATGTCAAAGCTATTGGCCGGTAGTTGTCCGGGTCGGAAGGATCCTTACCCGGCTTGGGAATTGGCACAACCACAGCCTGGCGCCAAGATGGCGGAAAATGACCGGTTATCCAGATATGGTTAAAGGCCTTGAGAAGTACAAGGAGTGAATCCTCAGGCAGATGTGTTATGAGCTGATAATGGATGGTATCTAATCCAGCAGCAGAGTCAGTACATTTCTGCATGGCTTGCTGCAATTCTGAAAACGTAAAAGGGGCATTATAGTCTTCCAAGTTATCCGATATAAAATCACAAGCACAAGATTCTCGCTTCTCCTTCTCTCTCTGGAAGAAAGGTGAATAATGCTCTGTTGAAGAATTATGGGCAATGGTGGAGGCAAGCAAATTGGCCACAGCCTTTTTATCTGTGACCAAACTGGCACCATCTCTAAGATGGCCGACAGAAGCCGAGCCACCCCTGCCCCTAATTCTTCGAACAGACTTCCAGACTTTTTGGGACGGAGTCCTAGAAGATAAAGATGAGACGAAGCGTCTCCAGGAAGCACGGCGTTCACGTTTAAAAATATAACGGGCTTTCGCCCGCTGTCTTTTAAAGGTTAAAATATTTGCTTGCGACGAATTACGAAATGCACGTCGCTGAGCAGATTTGCGCATTGTTTGGGCCTTGCGGCACTCTTCATTGAACCATGGTACTCTCGGCTTCCGAGGGAGTGATGTGGAAGTCCTAGGGATGGTTTCACCTGCAACCTCCAACAAAATAGAAGTAAAACAAGAAACAGGTTCTTCAGCTGACATGACCACCTCCTCTGTAAGACGAGACTGACAGAGAGAGGCAAACAGAGACCAGTTAGCTTTCTTGAGATTCCAGCGCCCAACCGGCGAATCCTCCTCACAGCTGACCGATGACAGGACTACTGGGAAGTGGTCACTACCACACAGGTCGTCGTGAACCTTCCAGTCAAAGTCCAGCATGAGAGAAGGATCACACACAGTGAGGTCTAGAACAGAACTAGATCCGGAACCTGAGTTAGAATATGTAGGTGAGCCATCGTTAAAGACACATAGGTTAAGTTGAGAAAAAACATCTTCTAACATCTGACCTCTGCCATCATAGTGGTCACTACCCCAAAGGTGAGCATGACCGTTAAAATCCCCCATGAGAATAAAGGGAGGGGGCAGTTGATCTACTAAGTGAAAAATATCATTGCTACAGACCCGCAGTGATGGTGGCAGGTAAATACTGCATATGGTTATGGTCTTTTTTAAGGTAACCCGAGCAGCGACAGCCTGAAGACAGGTGTCGATGCTAACGGGGCTACATAAAATTTGGCTACTAATGAGAAGAGCCGCTCCACCCGAGCGCCTCTCCGAATCAGAGCCTTTATGTATAACATTAAAACCATTAAAAGACACAGGGTAAGAAGTCTTCAGGTAAGTCTCCTGAAGAGATATGACTGAGGGGTTATAGAACTTGACTAAAAGACGTAATTCCTCAAAGTTAGCTCGAAAACCACGACAATTCCACTGAAGCAAAGAGTCCATGATTAAGTCTGATCTGGGGGTAAGGAGTTTTTCCCCCCTTTTTCCTTTACCTTGGAAGGAGTTGAAGAAACAGAGGGGGGCCGGCTCCCGGGCCTCCTCTGGTTCTTCGGAGAGGAAGGGGGTGGAGCTGCCGCAGCATCAGCAACAACAACTTCCACTCCCTCCATCCGCTCCTCCAGTGCAGCATATTTGTTTTGAAGGGGCACATCTGTGTTCCCCTTCTGGGCCCGTGCGCACAGCGGTCCCATAGATTTCTTAGACTTCTGGTCCTGGGCAGCGTTCCTGCCGCTAGAGTTAGCGGCCTTAGAAGGCTGACCAGAGCCAGAAGCCTTTGGAGTTGACTGACTAACAGGTTTGGGTGGGGGCTGAGGCTTAGGGGCAACAGAAGGCGGCACAACCGGACCGGCAGTGTCTGCCTTCTGCGTTCCCTGGCTCCTTGTCACCACCGGAGGAGGGTTACTCTCCAGGGGCGAGATGAGCCGAGGCTCCGCCCCCAACCAAGAAGTTGGGGTCTGACATGAAAAGTCTTTGGTGGGGCGCTTGCCTGCCACCGCTGCACTAAAAGTATACACTGAGGTGTTAGAGGTTGGGGCAGCCGCAGCTGCACCAGGGCCTTCAACCAGTTTTTTGGCATCCAGAAAGGACAGCCCCTTCTCCACACGCACCTGCTGAATCTTGCACTCGGATATCCAACGATTGATTGATTGATTGTACATTGCTTAACGTCCCGACAGCAACAAGGCTTTCTCAGGACGTGCCTGCACTGCTTGTGAAAAAAAAAATAAACAGAACATTGAATGTATGTCACCAGCCGGTCAAATACGTTAAATAAACCTAACACATGGGGCTAAATAAAGCTAAGACCATTTAGCAACAAACATCCAATATCAAGAGCTACAGGCAGTGCAGACAGTAGGGAGAGTTTTAAAAAGGCAAATACAGGTGAATGGACAAAGGGTAGACAGAAACACATGCCCCAGAATGGAGAGGAAAACCCACCCTGTGGGGCTGACCAGGGTGACCCTGGGAACTAAAAAATACCTAACCCCACCCAAGTCCCCCAGGGCAGACCCGGGTGGGGAGGATATCCAACGAGGGCATTTCTTATCCGAAGCCATATGCGCCCCCTGGCAATTCACACACAGGGAGGTGGCTGTGCAGGACTCAGCAGAGTGTCCGGGCCTAGTGCAACGGGCGCATGAAGCCTCTGCCTGACGGCATGTCTTCTGCCCATGGCCATACTTTTGGCACTTAAAGCACTGGAGGGGAAGAGGGACGTACTTTTTCACTCTCAGGGAGTAGTAACCTCCCCAGATGGTAGTAGGAGGGGTGGGGGTGCCAAACGTCAGGATGATGGTAGGGAGACGGATCTCCCCACCACCTCGCTTGGAAGCGAAGCGCCTGACGCAAGTCACCCCCTGAGACTTAAGGTTCCTTACAAGTTCATCTTCTGACAGTTCTGCCAAAGGTTGATCTTTGATTACGCCTCTTGACGAATTCATAGTTTTGTGGGGTGTGACTTCCACAGGAGTGTCTCCGATGGAAGAGAGCCCCAGTAGCCCGCTGGAGTGTGCCCGAGTACGGCACTCCACCAGCAAGTCACCAGACCTGAGGCGCTGGGCGTCAGGCCTGCCAACACGGCTCCTGAGGGTCTCCCCCACCAGAAAAGGATGCAGCTTGGTAACTGGTTTCTCCTTCACCTTGCTATGGACAATGAGGAAGCGAGGCCATACGGCCGACGCCTGAGGCGTCGCTTCCTCACAGTCTGAATCACTGTCATGTGCAATGTCGGTGTCTATGCGCCGTTTCTGTGCTAGTTTTGGTTTTTTGGTTTTATCCATATTATATTAGTAGAGATATTCATCCCCCGGGGGTCCCCGCCCGCCACCGAGCCCAACAAGGGAAAGTGCAACTGTTGGCGGGTCTCCAGCCGACGCACAATGGAGACTGCCCGAAAGATATACTCAAGGGGGTAAGCCCGATTGAACCGTTTGAGCCACCGCCTTCTATCACACTGTTGAATGCAGGGGAATACTGGCGTAAAGCACCTAATCAGCAGCAGAAGCTATAGCATGGTGCTCCGTGTAGCAACCCGCATGTCAACAGTGGGATAGGGCTCAACGTGACAAGAGCCGATTGACTAGGCCGGTACGACTAGCCTCCCGTTTAGGTAGAAGTCAAGGCCGAAGTGGAGTGTTGGCACCAGTGAGCCGCAGCCCAAAGGGAACCTCAGCCACCAGGATCCTCTTCTCCCCCGACACGGGTCTCCAAGCACGGCAAACACTTGGGATCCAAAGGACCAAAAAGTCACGAGTATTTTTAAGGACCAATCCAACATGGTACGACCTAGGTTAGCACAGCTCCTTAAAAACCGGACCAGTGAAAAGGCTGAACAACATATCTGCTGACATCAAGTCCTAATCCTGGACAAAGATGGCACCCGTCTGCTAGCCCACTCAGTCAGGGACTGAGCGGACTACCCACCTACACCACGTGGAGGCCGGTGCCGGGTAGGCGTCAGACTCTGGGAGAGAATAGAGCAGATAACAGCAGAGAATGAAATTGGGCGAAGAAGATGGGGATGGATCGGTCACAGCCTGAGAAAGCCAGCTTCCAGTATCACTAGGCAGGCATTGTCATGGAACCCCCAGGGAAAGAGGAAAAGAGGTAGGCCGAGAAACTCCTGGTGTCGAGACCTCCAAGCAGACATCAAGAGACTGGGAACCACCTGGAGTAGAATCGAAGGAGAAGCACAGGACAGGAGTTGCTGGAGGTCTCTCGTCGACGGCCTATACCCGGGTAGGGGTGACAGGCGTAAGTAAAGTAAGTATGGGGCCTAAATAAAGCTAAAACCATTTGGCAACACACATCCAATATCAAGAGCTACAGGCAGTGCAGACAGTAGGGAGAGTTTTAAAAAGGCAAATACAGGTGAATGGACCTCGGGTAGACAGTCCCCCAGGGCAGACCCGGGTGGGGAATGAGAATAAAGGGAGGGGGCAGTTGATCTACTAAGTTAAAAATATCATTGCTACAGACCCGCAGTGATGGTGGCAGGTAAATACTGCATATGGTTATGGTCTTCTTTAAGGTAACCCGAGCTGCGACAGCCTGAAGACAGGTGTCGATGCTAACGGGGCTACATAAAATTTGGCCACTAATGAGAAGAGCCGCTCCACCCGAGCGCCTCTCCGAATCAGAGCCCTTATGTATAACATTAAAACCATTAAAGGACACAGGGTCAGAAGTCTTCAGGTAAGTCTCCTGCACCTGCCCCCCTCCCCCTACCCCCCAGTACTGAATAAGATGGGTTTCAAAGTGTACCTTAGTATGTCCTGAGATGTTTAAGCCATTTCCCCCTAAAATCCTTAAGGGCTGGCTTAACTGGGCGAGACAAACCCGAACCTCGTCTCGGCGAGACACCCGAGACAGTCTCCGCGAGACACCCAACCCACCCCTTTATTAGGTTCGGCGAACTCTCCGAGACAAGATCAGACGTGCCGACCCTAATAAACGGGTGGTACGGGTATCTCGCATTGACTGTCTCGGGTGTCTCGCCGAGACGAGGTTTGGGTTTGTCTCGCCCAATTAAGCCAGCCCTTTAGAAACATACCAGAGATATAGCCGATGGCGCAATTCACGCTCTTCGCGGATGTTAAAATGAGGTTGAGAAACATTTTCCTCTAAATAAATCAAAATTCATTCCGGACGCCCAGATCAGGCAATATTATGTTAAGGCACCCCCTTCTACGTTCTCTGCAGAAAAAAAAAAAGAAAAAAGAATGAAACAATGTTGAATCTCTGGCTCACAGTGAAGGTATTATTTGTGCACCCAGTAAATGGCCATTTCCGTGAAATCGCAAGAGACAAAAATAAGTGCCTTCAGACATTTTCTATGGCACTAGCAGTCCATTTTTAGGCTTACATCATTAAAACAGCATGTCACAATTATTATAAACTTGACTAGGTGATGGTGTGATCACTGTGAGTGCCACAGTGGTTGATTTTGAATCCCTACCCCCCCAAGTTGTAAAAATACACAAATTTAATTAAAAAAAATTACTAAAGTTATTCCATTTCAATTTGACCTCGTATTAAGTTTGAATAATGTGAGCATAAAGTGCAAGAAAATAAGAAAAGTCGGTATCATTTACGGTACATTCGTGGTGAATGATAGCTTTTTTTCCCATTTAAAATTGCCGAATTGGGAAACATACGTTGTTTCCGCTGTCCTCAGAAATTTTTATACAACTGATAGGTCTTTTTTTTTTTTTTTAGGTTTTATTGGTTAGGCTAGAGTACCACAGTTACTCTCAACCAGATTTTATGATGCTGTGATGCATTTAGGGGCCACATTGGCTGAATCTGCTGCCCTACCCCCATTTTACCAGTACGCAAAGGAACGCAAAATGATCATTAAAAATTGCTTACGCCGTACTCCTTTGTTTAAATATTTTTGTCTCTTTTTGCAATTTCGTGGAAATGGTCGTTTACTGGGTGTACACTTCACTGTGAGCCAGAGATTCAATATTTTTTCATTCTGTTTTCTGCAGATAAGGTGTGCCGTAACATCATATAGACTGATTTGGGCTTCTGAAATGAATTCTGATTAATTTAGAGGAAGATGTTTCTCAACCTCATTTTAGCATCCGCGAAGAGCGTGAATGGGGCTACCTTGCACCATCGGCTATATCTCTGGTGAGTGCCTAAAGATTTTAGGGGAACATGGCTTAAACCGCTCAGGACACTAAGGTATACTTTAAAACTCATCTTATTGAGTACTGGGGGGAGGGGAGGGGGGGGGGTCGCACGGTAGACCGGTATAGCTTTTGGACTATTTATACTTATAGAAGGGACTTTTACCTCGCGCTGGGACCATACGGCGTTGAGGCGCGTCCCCTGGGTGGTGGATAGGGGGTCCCTCGTGAGAGGGGTGCACCGAATGAAATAAGGTGCCGTGAACCAACATGGTCTAAGGGAAGGTGACCCCGACAGAAAACCCCTGGTCCTCCTAGTAAGGGGGTTGGGCATGGGGTTAGCTTCCCCACCCTGCAAAAAAGGAAATAGCTACAAAAACGCCGACGAAAAGACTAACAGTAATTCCTTTCCGGGAGGAGGAAGGTTCTTCTACTAGAAGACTTATGACGTCCTGTGGTGAAAGCCGGAAGTCTTCGGAAGCCACAGGACCGAGCCGCCTCTCTCTATCCAGGGATACAACCATGGGCACATGGAACGTCAAAACCATGTACCAGAGCGGCAAGGCCGCCCAGATAGCAGCGGAAATGCAAAAGTACAACCTTTCCCTGCTAGGCATCAGTGAAGCCAGATGGACGCAGTCTGGCCAGAAAAGGCTGTTAAGTGGGGAGATGATTCTGTATTCAGGTCATGAAGAGGAGAATGCCCCCCATACAGGAGTAGTAGCACTCATGCTGTCACCAGTGGCACAGAGAACGCTGATGGGCTGGGAACCTCTTGGGCCAAGAATTATAACAGCAGCCTTTAGAACCAAGAAAAAGCTCAAGCTGAACGTCATCCAGTGTTATGCGCCCACCAATGACAGTGACGAGGAAGAGAAACAAGAGTTCTACGACCGACTCCAGAGTGCCGTGGACAAATGTGCGGAGCGAGACATCACCATCGTCATGGGCGATTTTAATGCCAAAATAGGGGAGGACAACACCGGATACGAAGAGGTGATGGGGAGACAGGGACTAGGCTCGGAGATGAGTGAGAACGGGGAGAGGTTTGTAGACTTTTGTGCTCTAAACCGACTTGTCATTGGAGGCAGCATCTTCCCACACAGAAGAATACACAAAGCAACTTGGGTCTCACCTGACCATACAACAGAGAACCAAATAGACCATATCTGCATTAGCAAGAAATTCAGAAGATCCCTTCAAGATGTTCGAGTGAGGAGGGAGCAGATGTCGCCTCAGACCACCATCTGCTTACCTTAAGAATGAAGCTCAAGCTAAAGAAAAGCCGCACAGAGACAACAAGAAGACAGCGCTATAATGTAGGCCTCCTGAGAGAAACTGGAGTTAGAGAAGAGTTCAAACTGGTGCTGTCCAACCGGTTTCAAGCGCTACAGGAGCTAGTAAATGAAGAGGAGGCGGTCACCACAGAGCAGCAGTGGAAGGCAGTTAGAGAGGCGCTGAACTCAACCTGCAAAGACACTGTAGGGTTCAGGAAACACCACCACAAGGACTGGCTGTCGGCACAGACCTTGAAGAAGATAGAAGCGAGGAAGCAGAAGAAAGCAGCGGTCAACAACAGTCGCACGAGAGCAGCCAAAGTAAGGGCACAGGGGGAATACTCAGAAGCCAACCGCGAGGTGAAGAGGAGTATCAGGGCAGACAAGAGGGCCTACACAGAAAGCCTGGCAGCAGAGGCAGAAAAGGCAGCAGGCAGCGGCAACATGAAACAGCTCTACGACATTACCAGAAGATTGTCGGGTAAGTATGGCCATACAGAAAGACCAGTAAAAGACAAAGAAGGCAAGCCTATTGCAGACAGAGCAGACCAACTCGACAGATGGGCCGAGTATTTTGAAGAGTTACTGAACAGACCTGGCCCACCCGACCCCCCCGACATCCAGCCGGCAGAGACCGACCTGCCCATCAGCTGTGACAGACCCAGCCGGGAAGAGATCAGAAGGGCAGTGGCATTTTTGAAGAATGGCGGAGCGGCAGGGCCAGATGGCATCCCAGCAGAGTCTCTGAAAGCAGACCTAGAGACAACAGTTGAGATGCTGTGCCCACTGTTTGGAAAGATCTGGGAAGAGGAGGTGATGCCGGCTGACTGGAAGGAGGGGTACCTAATCAAGCTTCCCAAGAAAGGCGACCTCAGCAAGTGTTCCAACTACAGAGGAATCACCTTGCTGTCAGTACCAGGAAAGGTCTTCGACAGGATCATCCTAGAAAGAATGAAGAGCTCCGTTGACCCCCAGCTGGGAGACCAGCAAGCAGGATTCAGGAAGAACCGATCATGTACAGACCAGATCGCCACTCTCCGCATCATCGTGGAACAGTCTCTGGAGTGGAGCTCCCCGCTGTACGTCAACTTTGTGGATTATGAGAAAGCATTTGACAGCGTGGACCGAGAGACTCTGTGGAAACTCCTACGACACTACGGTGTACCCACAGAGCTCGTCCGCCTGATCAAGAGCAGCTATGATGGCATGACATGTCGCGTGATCCACGAAGGGCAGTTCACCGGAGAGCTCCAGGTCAGAACTGGTGTCAGGCAGGGGTGTCTGCTGTCTCCGTTCCTCTTCCTACTGGCCATAGACTGGGTCATGAAGATGACCACAGAGCACAGACGAAGTGGAATACAGTGGACACTGTGGACACAGCTTGACGACCTCGATTTTGCAGACGACTTGGCATTACTGTCCCACACTCATCAACAAATGCAGGACAAGACCACGAGGCTTGCTGACATCTCGTCCCAAGTGGGCCTCACCATTCACAAACAGAAAACAAAGACAATGAGGCTGAACGCAACCAGGGAAGAACCAGTCTTGCTTGCTGGCACCCCGTTGGGGGAGGTGGAGTCCTTCACCTATCTCGGGAGCATCATAGACAAAAAAGGTGGCACTGATGCAGATGTCAGAGCACGAATCGGTAAAGCTAGAGCAGCCTTTCTCCAGTTGAAAAAAGTATGGAGTTCCAGAGAGCTGTCACAACACACCAAAGTCCGGATTTTCAACTCCAATGTAAAAGCAGTTCTCCTATATGGAGCAGAGACATGGAGATTGACAAAAACCACAGTCAACAGAGTACAGACCTTCATGAACAGTTGCCTTAGAAGAATTTTGAAAATCCACTGGCCAGAGAAGATCAGCAACGTCAGACTCTGGGAGAGAACAGAGCAGATAACAGCAGAGAATGAAATTGGGCGAAGAAGATGGGGATGGATCAGTCACAGTCTGAGAAAGCCAGCTTCCAGTATCACTAGGCAGGCATTGTCATGGAACCCCCAGGGAAAGAGGAAAAGAGGTAGGCCGAGAAACTCCTGGCGTCGAGACCTCCAAGCAGACATCAAGAGACTGGGAACCACCTGGAGTAGAATCGAAGGAGAAGCACAGGACAGGAGTTGCTGGAGGTCTCTCGTCGACGGCCTATACCCGGGTAGGGGTGACAGGCGTAAGTAAGGGACTTTTAGGACGTGTCACGGTGGGGCGAATTTAATAGCATGTCCATGATGTCGGGCAGGCTAAACCTCTAACAATTGGAAGTTACAAGATAAAAATTACATCATATCAAGTTATGCTAACCTCGCTGCTGAACGTACATTTGGCGCGAAGCGCCGTATGTGCGTATATATGTATGTATGTACTGTTTTAATTTTTTTTTGAAAAGAATTATTTTTTACTAAAGAAGTTGAAAGGATACAAAGCTGGCTAACAAACTCTTGCAATGTCCTTCTCCAAACTAGCTATATGCAAAAGGTCAAGTCAATATTACAAAAATTATGGACTCTAACCTGGGTCAACGGACTTCCTATAAACGGTAGTTCATGTCTTCAATGAGACATTCAATTACAATATGCTCGGAGGCTGTCTTTTAGCCACCCGTTTGCATCCTAAAGTTGAGGGTGTTACTATTGGTTATAATGCAGAGTGGACTAGAAGATGTAGAGTTGCTTGATTGATTGATTGATTGATTGTACATTGCTTAACGTCCCGACAGCAACAAGGCTTTCTCAGGACGTGCCTGCACTGCTTGTGAAAAAAACTAAACAGAAAATTGAATGTATGTCGCCAGCCGGTCAAATACGTTAAATAAACCTACATCATGGGGCCTAAATAAAGCTAGGACCATTTAGCAACACACATCCAATATCAAGAGCTACAGGCAGCGCAGACAGTAGGGAGAGTTTTAAAAAGACAAATACAGGTGAATGGACCAAGGGTAGACAGAAACACATGCCCCAGAATAGAAAGGAAACCCACCCTGTGGGGCTGACCAGGGTGACCCTGGGAACTAAAAAGTACCTAACCCCACCCAAGTCCCCCAGGGCAGACCCGGGGTGGGGAATGTAGAGTTGCAGTTGCACATTCTATAATTAGATAAACTCTACGTTTTCCCATCAACGTGTATATATCTGATCAGGCTCTTGAAACGTTATGTTTATTATTTTAGTATTGTGTCAGTGTGCATTTGGACCTATGAATGGTTGTGTTTTTGTACGTTGTCTGTACTTTAGTTAGTTAATTTCAGTTAGTTAGATTATCTACATGTAAAGCGCGCCGAGTCTTTTTTGTGGGGATATTGCGCTATAATAGAAGAGTTATATATTACTGATTATTATTATTATTTTTTAAAACCAGGCTATCTATGCAAAAGTCAAAAAGAGCACGTTGATTCACAGCAGCCTTTACAACATGCATGGGCTCATAAAAATGTATGCGCAAGTTTAGTCTTGTGGATGGAAGGCCCTGTATACGCAATTTAAAAAAGTCCGCAGTGGCTTACTCATCCGAGGGATCTAATAAGGATGTAAAGTGAGTCTGCAAAATGCACAGATTCCCATGAGCCGATTCAATATCTGGGGGTCAAAGTGATCTATGTCAACTGCAGTTGTACTGGTCTGACTTAGCTATTAGACACTGTTACCAGCTAAAATGAAGAGAGGACAGAGTAGCGCCGGAGTAACGGCTTAACAAAACAAACACGGGGTGACAGATAGCTTGACAGATAGCGTGACCCTCACCCACCTAACTTACCACAACCCTATCCCTCCCCTTGGCGTTGGTCCTATGAGTGATTCTGAGCGGTAGTAGTTGTACTGGTCCGAGTCATCACGGTCATGAGAAATTAAATGGACCCAAACATGGTATTCTGAGCGGGAGCCGATGGCCGCTCTCGGGTAGGTGCCAGGCGTTCCCGGCGGTAGAATCCCCACAGCTGGGACCATCTCTCTTCCAGCCAGGGGGCGAATAGAGCACAGGGATGCGTGGACTCACAGCCAGAAAAGGGCAGGCAGACTGCATGCTCGTCACAGGGCCACTGAAATTCGCCACAGCGCGTGCAGGTACGAACCTGGTAACTGCAACACAGAGGCAACAATGAAGAATGAACGAGCGTGGCCCCACAGGCCGCTCACCAATAATTACGCACGCGAGGGTGAGAACAAACTCAATCAAGTGCACTGAGCGTGCCACCGCCCGGTGCTCTTCCCTTCCCCTGAGCACCGATTGAGGGCAGTAACCGAGGTTTTACCTGGCCATAACGGTGCGAGAAGCAAACCCATGCCGGTCAAAGCGACGTCCTAAGGCACCAAGGGACTTTCAGTCACCACCCCGGGTCGAGGCCGTCCACAGGCACGCTAAGTCCAGGTCACGCAGCACAGCCCAAAGTTCGAAAACAGCTCACGGCACAACCCAAGTGAGCTCCACCCTCCAAGCTAGCCAACACAGTCCAAGAACAGTCAAGTCACAAGACGACCGGTCACATCCACACAGTAAGATCCGAAGAGCGATGTACAAACACAACTGTCTACAGGCTAGCTAAGAAACTAACTGGCGAGTATCCGGTGGATGGGACAGAAGGGAGGCTACTCGGGATACTCCCATAATTATAGTTACGTACACAACCAAATTTTGGCTAAAATTAGGCTAGGTATCATTTCCTTACAGTAATGCCATCGGTAATGTGTTTTGAGGAAACAAAAACAGTTTCTGTCAAAATATGACTCTCTCTCTCTCTCTCTCTTGGCTTGACTTCGCGAACGAAGATTTTATAGGAGTTGCCCACGACGTCTGCAGGCTTGTTCGTGGCTGCGGAGGCCAATCCGAGACAGGCAGGTTCGACCGCAGTGGCTGCAGGGGAAGGTATGGCCAGGGTTCTGAGCTGCGGCATCTCTGTTTTTTCTCCTGAGCCGCTTGTCCTTAAGGCTAGCTCTGTGAGAGTCCTCAAAGGAGACAGCTGCTTTGTAAATGGTGGAGCGCCAGGTGTCACGGTCCGCAGCAAGCGAAGACCACTGGTGGTGGTCGATTTGGCAGGCACTAAGTGACTTCTTGAGACAGTCTTTGTATCTCTTCTTTGGTGCCCCTCTGTCACGGTGTCCAGTAGCAAGCTCGCCGAACAGGGTGATCTTTGGTAGGCGATGATCCTCCATCCTGGAGACATGCCCCGCCCAGCGGAGCTGTGTCCGCAGCAGCAAAGCCTCGATGCTCACAGTTTCAGCCCGTTCAAGGACCTCGACGTTGGTGACATAGTCACTCCAGTGAATGCCCAGGATGGTACGCAGGCAGCGCTGGTGGAAGCGTTCGAGGAGTCGTAGTTGGCTGCGGTAGAGGGCCCAGGACTCGGAACCATACAGCAGGGTGGTGAGGACCACAGCTCTGTACACGCTGATCTTGGTGCCTGTTTTCAGCTGCTGATTGTGCCACACCCGCTTGAAAAGTCGCCCGAAAGCGCTGTTCGCTTTTGCCAGCCTGCTGTCAAGCTCCTTGTCCAGCTTGGCGTCCGACGTGATAATGCAGCCAAGGTAAGTATACTGGTGCACTGACTTTAGTTCAGACTCGCCGATGGTGATGTGAGGAGGGCGGTACACTGTCTTGGGTGCCGGCTGATGGAGGACCTCTGTCTTTTTAAGACTGACCTCGAGTCCAAAGAGCTGGGCAGCATCTGCGAAGCAAGACGTGATTCGCTGCAGGGCTCTCTCTGTGTGTGCAACGAGGGCAGCATCATCAGCAAAAAGCAGCTCACGAATCAGTTGGTCTAGGGTTTTCGTGTGGGCCTGCAGTCGTCTGAGGTTGAACAGGCTGCCATCGAGACGATACCTGATGTACACTGCATCGTCATCATCGAGGTCCACTGTGGCCTGCTTCAACATCATGCTAAAAAAGATGGTGAAGAGGGTCGGTGCCAACACGCAGCCCTGCTTTACACCGTTGAGAATAGGGAATGGTTCTGAGAGGGCATTGTTGAGTCTGACCTGGCCTTGCTGGTCCTCGTGTAGCTGGACAATCATGTTGAGGAACTTTGGGGGACAGCCAAGTCGCTCCAGGATCTGCCACATGCCTTGCCTGCTCACAGTGTCGAACGCTTTTGTTAGGTCGACAAACGTTACGTACAGCTCTTTGTTCTGCTCGCGGCACTTCTCCTGTAGCTGTCTCAGCACGAAGACCATATCGGTGGTGCTCCTGTTTGCTCTGAAGCCACACTGGCCCTCTGGGAGTTGGTCTTCAGCGATGGCAGGAACCAGCCGATTCAGGAGCAGCCTTGCAAGGATTTTCCCAGCAATGGACAGCAGGGTAATTCCCCGGTAGTTGGAACAGTCAGACTTCTCGCCTTTGTTCTTGTACAGGGTGATAACGACTGCATCACGGAGATCTTTTGGTAGTGTTCCTTCCTCCCAGCAGCAGAGAAAGAGGTCATGGAGCTTGTTGTGCAGTGCTGTGCCTCCATGTTTCCAGATCTCTGGCGGTATTCCATCAATGCCTGCTGCTTTGCCACTCTTGAGCTGATGGATGGCTGTGAGGGTCTCTTCAGCGGTGGACTATTTTGGAGCTATTTCTGGAGCCCCCATGACCTTGGACCGTTTCTGTTCTCTTGTGATACAATTGTGTTACTACAACAAGCTTCCCTCATTCAACCAGCAGTATTACTACAACAAGCCTCCCTCATTCAACCAGCAGTATTGGTCAAATCTAACATGCGACACAGGCAATTACCTTGAAGATAAGCTGATAGTCGTCCGTTCTGGAGACAAGCGAGGAAAGTGCACTATTCAACGCCCCAAAGACAACGATCACGTCACGACCCTCCACTGAAAAAGACAGGACCCAAGAAGTTTTAGGGTCGGGTTTTCTTACCTCTTTGAGCATGTCTTCAGCTGACTTCAGCTAAAATCACTGAAGCTACAGCAACTGTTGTTATAGCAATATATGGGGACAGCGACTGTTGCTATAGTAATTTCATGTGGGGACAGCGACTGTTGCTATGGCAATGTCATGTGGGGACAGAGACTGTTGCTATGGCAATGTCATGTGGGGACAGAGACTGTTGCTATGGCAATGTCATGTGGGGACAGAGACTGTTGCTATAGTTAATTCATGTGGGGACAGCGACTGTTGCTATGGCAATGTCATGTGGGGGCAGCGACTGTTGCTATGGCAATGTCATGTGGGGACAGCAATGGTTGCCACTGCTATGTCACGTGGGGACAGAGATGGTTGCCATAGCAATGTCACGTGGGGACAGGGATGGCGGCCATAGCAATAACATGTGGGGACAGCAACTGTTATTATAGCAATGCCACATAGGGACAGCAACTGTTATTATAGCAATGTCACATGGGGACAGCAACTGTCATAGCAATGTTATAATTATAGGGATCATCTTCAGCTGTGGTTAAACTCCCACCGTAACAACTTCCATTGTCTAGAAGAAAGATAAAATCCACTGAAGCTGGAGTGTGGTTGTTGTAGTGTCAGGGCTCAATGGGTTAAACTGTCAGCCTTTTAGAAGCTGAAGTAAAAGGGTTCAGACATGTTCATTACACTCACAGAAGTCAGCGGCAGCCTTGACATCTTCTGTCGTCAACAGATACAGAAAGTAGGCAAAGTTCACCAGCTTTTCTTCAAAGCCACGTGTCTGCAACAAATGACAGACAACCCATCTACAGGAATCATCATGACAAAACCGCTACCACCACACAAACGGTTGTGTTTCACCCGCAATGAAAATGACACAAGATCTCAGACTGACTACTAACACATGCTTCATTCCAGACTAGTAACTGATGTCTGTGGAAAGAAGGGGACAGTTAGTCTCCAAACTCGAGTTTGCACTGCCGTGAACCTAAAGGGAGCATGAGCATCGCGCTATTCTACAGCTATTCTACGCCGCAGTGCCGGGACAGTCGTCGAATCGCACGTGTTGACAGCCATGGGTGTTTTGTTTTGGGCTCGGTGGTCGCGATTTCATCCCGGCTGCGTAAACATAGCAACATAGAGGCAACACTAGCCACCAAGATACATACAGTACATTTAGCTTCTCACAAGCCTCCACACTCTGCGCGGAACTCATGAAGATCTATGCCTCTTGGGGAGTTTTGTCTTTGGTTATGGGCGAACATTGCTAGGCAATGAATGCCATCCGTCTGATGTAAAAACAAGAATATATTTTATCCTCGTGAAAGTATGCAGCAACGGTGGAATGAATGTTTCTTGATAGGTTCATTTATCTATGTGCACATCAGACGGAACAGAGAACCTTCTGCCATACCATCTGACGGCAGTTCCGATGAAAGCGGCCCGCTTCAAGGCTGGCTAAAGCCTTGTACTGTCCCCAGCCCTCAACCAAATAATAGCCCTATCAAAGCCCATTTTAGTATATATTTTGAATTTGTAACCTGGCTTTTAAATTTCTGCCCGTATATGTGCCTCAGCAGATCCAAGTATATTCCGTAGTGAACCCGAATCAGTCTTTAACAGAACAATAGAGGGCGGGAAAGTGTGTTCATTTATAATATGGTCATTGGTGTACGGTTACTGAAAAACAAAAGAAACGGCTCAAAACTCACTGCAAACCACAATAAGCGCATCTCCCTCCCCCTCCCCCACTCAGCCTGGAAATTAAAATTGTGTGAACTGAAAAAGCAAAATTTAGGCGCAGATTCTCATGGGTCACAGTCCTGTAACTTGCATGACGGACTCCTGAGGATCTATGCCTTTTCTCATCAGTAGAAAGGGCCACTATTTTAATTCTTTTCTGAAAAGAATTAATTTTTACTAAAGAAGTTGAAAGGATACAAAGCTGGCTAACGCACTTATAAAATGTCTTTCACCAAACTAGATGCAAAATTTCAAGTAAATATGACAAAAATTACGGACTGTAATCTGGGTCAATTGACTTCCCATAAACGGTTGTTTGTGTCTTCAACGAGACATTCAATTACAATATGCTCGCAGGTTCTCTTAGCCACCCACGTAAGAAAGTAACCCCCAAGTTTCAAACTTGTGTGTACAGAAATATCGGCGATCTCTTGTTTACATACATACGCACACACGTACTTACAGCGCTTTGCGCCGAATGTACTTTTCGGCAGCGAGGTTAACGTAACTAGACATAACGTAATTTTTATCTTGATACTTCAATTGTTAGAGGTTTAGCTTGCTCGCCTTTGACATCATGGATATGCTATTAAATTCGCCCACCACAACCCTTCCTTAAAAAAGTGCACCATACGAAGTACTTGCCATGTTTGCTACTTGTGAAACATGGCCATTCGTCCGCGTAGTGGGCTTGATATTCTTGGGCAGCTGATCTTTTGTACCTTTACTTCTCCGATAACAAAGACTGGCGCTTTTCGCTTGTTAATGTTTTCTTGTCTTTGTTTTTCTTCCCCAGACAGTGTGCTGTCTGAGGCAGCCATTCTTGCAAATAGTGCGCATGCGCAGTTGATGATATTTGGTGGAGGAAGCGTGCTTACCAGCGGGTTAGTTAGTTAGTTATTTGGGTTTAACGCCGAGCAGCTTACCAGCGGGAAAATGGCTCCATACGAACCCGAGAAGCAACAATCCATGAAAAAAAAATTAACAATTTTGATTTTTTTTTTTCGAAGCAGTTTTCTTTTTCTTCCGTAGCAGCATAGTATCGCTATTTTTCCGTAGATGCTACAGAAGATTCGTAGTTAGTTATTTGGGTTTAACGCCGAGCAGGCGACTAAGGCCATCTCACGGCGGGAGAAGATTCGTAGCACTAGGCAGCTCTAGGCTTCCAAACCAAAGCATGCCAGGCCTGTGGCAGCACCAACACCTTCAATAGCAATTCCTATGACACTTCCAACTCCAGTGGCAATCAGAGCTAAACCAGCGACAGATAATCCAGCTGAAACCACACCCACAGCCATTGATGTGTTGTGTACAGAATTGAAAACCGTTTGGTAACGTTGTTTACACCTTGAGTATTTTGCTTGTTCTCCTTCCAAATACTTCAACGCTTCTGTAATATTCATTAATCGGAATGAGTCTGCCTGTAATCTTTTATCATGCACAATAGGTTCAGGTGGTATTTGCGGATACAGTGGTGGCATTTTTTATGGCAATTTTTTTTTTAATCTTCCAATTTATTTTGCAACTCTTCAAAGATATACAATTTGCTAGCGTAATAAAATGAAACAAGATCTATGTGTTCCAGGTTTATGAAACATAGACGAACTAGAGTTGTTTTATCAATCACTACCTTAACAGCAGGGATACTACTCAAAACTTCAAAATCTGTATTGATTTTTCTAATAGCAATAACAACCTTTATTGACTCTGCTACTGAGCTATCCCACGTAAGTTTGATTCCCTGTGCAATATCTGCTTCTTTCACAGTATCCACAGATCTCATGAGAATTTTAAAAAACTATTGTCGCTTCTCTATCTATGGTAAAATTTGCTGGTACGAACGAAATAGAAGTATCTGTTCTACCCTTTCTATTTGTAAGAAAATACCTTCGTTTACCATACTCTTGAAGTTTTAGTTTTTCTCTGCTATTGGTTTCTGCGAAATAGCTTGGCACAAGACTTACAAGCATTGGCTCAGAGTTAACAACTTTTCTAAATACTAAGGCTCCTTCATCAGTAAAATAAACATAAGGACTGATAAAGCCTCAAACAATCTGTAAACTTGAGCCCAACAACCACTCACCTACAACCATTAAAACCATTAATAATGCCAGTAACATCATCATCACCTGTACAGTCAGTAACGCCAGTAATGTCAGTAACAACCCCAGCATCGGCACCGGCACCAGCACAGCCAGTAACACCAGCACCAAACATACATGAGTCAGAGAGAACTGCATTGGTAATTGGCCTTACTGGATTAGGAATATTACTTCTTTACCTGTTTCATTAAATAACCCACTATTAATCCTCCTACTGTCACCAAAAAGACCCACACATGTTCCGCCATAAACCCTACTACCTTTGCTGCTGTACTGATCAACCAACTGACAACACTCCCTATTATACCAGGCAAAGCATCCATTGCTTTTACAGCTAATTTCTGAAGTAAGTCTGATATATGAGACAGCTTTTTTTTTAACCCACGACTGTAAATCTTTTGGGTCTGATGGAACTGGAGGTGCTGGAGGGGCCGGAGCGCTACCCCCTGGTCCTCCCATTACAGCTAATACTACAGTACTTATAATAAATCCAAGAGCAGTAATTAAACTTGCAATAGTGATACCCTGCTCTCTGAAAAGTGTTTTCAATCTCTCAGCTAAAGTTGTGTCTTCGTGAAGTATTTTCTGAATAGTTTCTCTAATCCTGTTAACCTGTGTTTTCAGTTTTTCTTTCCCAATTTCAACTACTTCTAGCCGCGCTGATCTTTCTATCTGCAAATCATTTAATCTGTGTTGTATTCTTTCTTTCATTTCTGTGTCATAATTCTCATCATCAGCTTTAGCTAATTTTTCCTTTTCTCTTTCAATGTGATTATCAAGCTAGCCTAGTTTGGCTACATTATTCACCAGCTCACCTCTGATTGACTGCAGTGATTTATCCAACCCCATAATTTCCCGCATTGTCAAAGGACAGTCACCCATTGTTTTCATAGCCTCATTTATTTGCCCTTCTGTAAATGAAGTTTCTTGTATTACTGTGTTTGCTAATTCTGGAAGTCTTCTTACTTCAGTCATTTCAATTTCTTGTCCCGTCGGCAACCTTGTTTGCACCTTGTGAAGAGCACTAGCAATTTGAGGTGGCAACTGTTTATCTCCAATACCAAGTTGACGCAAGGCGCCAACACCACCTTCATTTTTGATTGTACTTAAAGCTCTAAACTTAACAGGGTCTCTTTTGTTAGTCAATTGTACTTTTCCTTTGTCAGCAGTATTTAAATATAAATGACCTTTATCATATTCAAACTGATTAGGATCTATTTCATCTGGACGGT
>BTPG01000004.1:1274267-1292267 GCA_036245525.1 Semisulcospira habei | reverse complement strand
TGGCGGCAAGCGGGGCAGGTGGGAGGGACCTTTGAGTAATGCCATCGGTAAGTATTTTTTTAAAAATTCATTTTAAAGAAAAATACACTTGTTTCCTCAAAACACATTACCGATGGCATTACTGTAAGGAAGAATCCCGAAAAGAAGGTGGGTGCCGCTATAGCGCCCTTAAACCCAAAAAGACACTGGCCATCAGACCCGCCCTCTTGAAACAAACTCCCGATAATTTTAGCTAAGATACTTACGGCGCCTATGGTGCCGGGAGGGAGTATGGTGCCGCCGCGATGTCTCCCACCAGCGAAAGATTCTGCCGCTGGGCGGAGAGGTCCCTCAGGTAGAAGCGGGTAAAGGTAGTCTCAGATCGCCATCCCACGGCCGCCACAATGTCTTTGACAGCGCAGTTGCGGTTGAAGGCGAGATTTGCGGATATGGCTCTGACCTGGTGTGCCCTGATGTTCATATGTTTGGCTGCATCAGGGGCGAGGTCCTGGTAGGCAGAGCGAATCACCCATCGGAGCCAGGAGGAAATGGTCTGGGCTGAGATGTCACGTCTACCTGGGGACAGAGGGAGAAACAGGCAGGTGCGTCCTCTGCGCAGCGGCTTGGTCCGGCCCAGGTACACACGTAAGGCTCTCACCGGGTCCTGTTGTCTGGTCTCCCGGGTGGAGTCGTCAATCGTAAAGGGCGAATAGTCATCATCTGTGGGGCGGCCAAAGGCAACCGCGTCTTGGTTAGTTATTTGGTTATTTGGGTTTAACGCCGAGCAGGCGGCTAAGGCCATCTCACGGCGGGATGGGTAAAAATCTGGTCAGCCAGACTAAAAGCAAGGTCTTAAGACAAGATGTAAATATAGATTAAAAATCTCAGGCTAAAATGTCGCACATGTCTTTAAAAGAAACGTCTACAGACTCTCAAAAAGGGCAAATAAAAAATTCACATAGTCAATGAATGCTCAGATCTTGTTAAAAATATTGCATTCTCTCAAAAAATTGAAGATTTTGTCCGGAGGAACATCCCGGAACAAAACCTTCAAGGAGTCTGCTGTGAAGTGTTTATATCTGGTGTCAATGAGGTCAGCACAATACAGCAAAAAGTGTCGAACAGAAAACTGCTCATCACAGGCAAAACACCATGGACGCTCATCCTGTTTAAGTAAGTAAGAGTGCGTAACATACGTGTGCCCGATGTGGAGCCGAGCAAGGACAGTCTCCTCACGGCGGCTGCCGCAGCGGAAAGGTAGACTGCCAGACAACTTAGGAAGAGCTTCATGAAGCTTGTTCCCTTCCTCTTTGTCCCACTCGGACTGCCACTCGCGGGCTATGTACGCACTAATAACAGGTTTAAAATCACTGTAGACAGTCTGTGTGTCAGGGACAGGGTCACTGCGGGCACTGTTGGCAGCAGAATCTGCGATTCTGTTGCCTTCGATGCCCACATGGCCTGGGACCCAAATAAAAATGATGTCATAATATTCCTTCATCAAGTCCGCGCCAGCAGTGGATGGTCTGTTCCCGCGCCCTGAAGGGCCTGCAGGGCAGAAAGAGAGTCAGACAGAATCAGGAAGTTCCTTTCCCGAGACTGATAGGCATGCTTGAGTGCTAGCAGAATTGCCTGCAGTTCTGCACTAAATACAGAGGAATGGTCAAGGAGACGGAGCTTAAATGGGCGTCTAGGATGGCGAGAGGACACTGCAGCTGCAGCCACTCTTCCATCCTCAGATTTGGACCCATCCGTATAAAGACGACAATAGCCAGGAAAAATTGAAAGGAGTTCATTGAGGCTCTGTTGGTATATGGCTGGTGGAGTACAATCCTTCTTGTGGGCAGTCAAGTCCAGCAAGATGTCAGGAACTGGTAGTAGCCAGGGTGGAGTGACGTGTTGCAGAGATTCCGAAACTTTGTCTGGCAGGTCCACTCCGGCTGCCTGCAGATGAGGTCGGACATGAAAGGAAAGTGGACGGACTGCTCCCGGATGGGCATCGTAAATCTCTGCAAATGACGGGTTAAAAACACAATCATAGGCAGGATTTTCTGGATGGGCCTTCAGCTTCAGAACGTAGCTGAGCATGAGGCGGATGTGGCGGAGCCTGAGAGAAGGCTCCCCTGCCTCTGCATACAGACTAGGAACTGGAGATGTCCTGAAGGCTCCCAGACATATGCGCAGACCTTGATGGTGAATTGTGTTCAGACGCTGTAGAACAGACTTGGAAGCCGAGCCATATACCACAGAGCCGTAATCCAGTTTGGACCGAACAAGGGCTCGGTACAGTCGAAGTAAGACAATGCGGTCTGCACCCCAGTCAGTACGACCAACGACACGAAGAATGTCGAGGGCCTTCCGACAAGAGGTTCTAAGGTAGTTAACATGGTTGCGGAAGGTCAATCTTTTGTCAAAGATGACCCCCAGAAACTTTGCCTCTTCGGCCACCTGAATTGGCACTCCAGCAATGCTCAGGGTAGGTTTTTGAAAACATTTTGTCTGGTTAGTAACATGCACACAGACTGTCTTGGAGGGCGAGAAGTGTTTAGCCTGGATGATGCTGATGTATTCTACAGTTACAAAGATCTCTGGCTTACAAAATAAGAGACGATCGTATTTATCAAGGTATACAGTCTGGTAATGTTGCAAAACTCAGAATCAATGCATCAGATAAATCAACAACAGAAGCCAAGGACGTTATTGTGGCAGAAACATATGGAAATAGATTTTGCATTCCACTTGAATTTGAAATCCTAACAGCGCATTTACCTTATTATCAAGGAGCACTGAATGACCGTCTGAGTTTCTAACTAATTTTCAATGACTACTCCAAAGTTATTAAATCAACTGACACAGATGCAACATTCAAGATCTCTAACATTTCCTTGGAATATGAATCCTTATACTGAAATGACCTCCTTATTTCGGAATGAACTAGTAACCAAGATTTTTAGTTTTGACACAGTGACCATAATCTGAACTACATTTGCGTTTTGACCCAGTGACTTTAATCAGGCATTTGCCTTGCCGTACGGGTACACAGTGTAGTGATTGTGTGTGTCTGGGGGGTGGGGGGCGGGGAGTGGGAGTGGGAGGTGTGTGTGTGTGGGGGGGGGGGGGGGTTAAGTGACTAGGGGGTGTTTACAGTCTTGCGACAAAGTCTGAGCCAGCAACTTGCCGTGAGTTGAATGCACAGCTGGTATATATCACGGGAGTAAGGCGCGCAAATGAAACCTAACCATGATTATACCCCGACACCGCCGTAGTAGACAGACTGAGAACAGCCCCCTCCCATTTGTCAACGGGCATACAGCAAACGTAGGAAGAGTCATGCACTCATGGCGTTATCTATGCATGTAAATGTAACAGAGAAGTAGAGTTCGCCATTGATGTGTGGTGCGAGTGATACTGACAGTTTGTCATCACAGTCTATAGAAGAGCATCCCGCTTCCTGGTTATCGACGTAAGAAATGAAAAGTACTAACAGGATTCAAGAGCACACAGAGATATTTAGAAGTAAATGTACTGGCATTTACGTCTGTATTCCTGAAGATGAAATATGCCGACTCCAGTTTCAAATACACTTGTTTGTTAAATCTCAAGACTGATGTACCCTTATGTTTCACAACTGCACAACTTTTTAGTCTGAAACATCGCACTTGGAATCAGCGTGCGTGGTTCAGTCTAAAATTTTACAAGAAATTCCAAAGTCTCCCTGTAAATTAAAGATTGTATCAATAGATAGAGGAGAGAAAAATGTGCGCAGTGAGAGGATTGATTGATTGTACATTGCTTAACGTCCCGACAGCAACAAGGCTTTCTCAGGACGTGCCTGCACTGCTTGTGAAAAAAAAAATAAACAGAACATTGAATGTATGTCGCCAGCCGGTCAAATACATTAAATAAACCTAACACATGGGGCCTAAATAAAGCTAAGACCATTTAGCAACACACATCCAATATCAAGAGCTACAGGCAGTGCAGACAGTAGGGAGAGTTTTAAAAAGGCAAATACAGGTGAATGGACAAAGGTTGATTTAATGATTGTACATTGCTTAACGTCCCGACAGCAACAAGGCTTTCTCAGGACGTGCCTGCACTGCTTGTGAAAAAAAATAAATAAACAGAACATTGAATGTATGTCACTAGCCGGTCAAATACATTAAAAAAACCTAACACATGGGCCTAAATAAAGCTAAGACCATTTAGCAACACACATCCAATATCAAGAGCTACAGGCAGTGCAGACAGTAGGGAGAGTTTTAAAAAGGCAAATACAGGTGAATGGATTGATTGATTGATTGTACATTGCTTAACGTCCCGACAGCAACAAGGCTTTCTCAGGACGTGCCTGCACTGCTTGTGAAAAAAAAAAAAAAAAAAAAAAAAACTAAACAGAACATTGAATGTATGTCGCCAGCCAGTCAAATACATTAAATAAACCTAACACATGGGCCTAAATAAAGCTAAGACCATTTAGCAACACACATCCAATATCAAGAGCTACTGGCAGTGCAGACAGTAGGGAGAGTTTTAAAAAGGCAAATACAGGTGAATGGACAAAGGGTAGACAGAAACACATGCCCCAGAATAGAGATAAACCCACCCTGTGGGGCTGACCAGGGTGACCCTGGGAACTAAAAAATACCTAACCCCACCCAAGTCCCCCAGGGCAGACCCGGGTGGGGCACAGGTGAATGGACAAAGGGTAGACAGAAACACATGCCCCAGAATAGAGAGAAAAACCCACCCTGTGGGGCTGACCAGGGTGACCCTGGGAACTAAAAAATACCTAACCCCACCCAAGTCCCCCAGGGCAGACCCGGGTGGGGGTGAATGGACAAAGGGTAGACAGAAACACATGCCCCAGAATAGAGAGAAAAAACCCACCCTGTGGGGCGCAGTGAGAGGACCGATCGCCCGGTTGGTTGGTATCTCTTCACCTCTCATGCTGTCTTCATAAGTACTGAACTGAAAATCAACTCAGTCTGAGGAACACAGCTGCATAATTTCTAGATGCAGTAACTGTGAATTGAAATGAACCCTCACGACACTTACTCATGTGCCTCCTTCATTTCAGAAAGCTTTGCTGCTTCCTACAAGGCAGAGTGCAGATCAGTTCAACAGCAATGATTCCCTCACTATAATGAGCACAGCTGTAAATTCTGGCACAAATATTACAAACCTGCGTATGAGAATCTATGCTGTTTAAATACGGAAGGTGGTGCCTGTCGGGCAGGCACGTATTAGTTTTATTAAACTCGACGGGCTTGCTTCATGGAGACGGCTGGTGTTTATGTTAGCTGTCAAGTATGGCGGGGACACGTGTTGGGGAGGAGGGGATGCATTTCCCCACTCATCCAGCTTCAGTACTTTGTCGCTAGACTGTTTATGGGCACTTAGCTGTGTGCGGAACGGGAACAGTATACCTGTGATGAAATCTGACCACCCCAGTCAAGCCTGTAGTCAATAGTGCAGTTAAATAAGGTTACGGTGCGAGTGAGGTGGGCTTATCTTAGAGCTGTTGGTGTTTGTAATTAAAATAGAATAATTTCAGGGTATTCGCGCGGCAATAATTAGATGGGATTCTCAGGAGCCCCCACTTGTCTATCTCTGATGTGAGCGCTAAAGAAAAGTTTTCTAGTTGATGAGTTTGTAAAGTAAATAAGTTTTGAAAAGAGAAAAAGATTTCTGGACACACTGTTTACATGCGCATGTCATGTCAATTGATCGTCTATAATGACGCCTGACAGCCGACGCTCCTTAACTTGTTTAATCGGCTGACAGTTAAGGGAAAGGCTAAGTCGCGGTGGGTTTAGCTGGTGCTTTTAACGTGTAGTGATTGGCATGCAATCTGTTTTAGATGGGTTAAGTATCATGCAGTTGTCTCGGCACCAATTTAAGACGTCTAATAGACAATGTTGCAAAGAAGAATTAACTGTACATATTTTTGCCGACGACACGTTGAGAGTAGCGTCATCTACAAACAAATTGCATCGCACATTTGATTGTGAGATACACAAAGGCAAGTCATTAATAAAAATTAAAAACAAGAGAGGGCCTAAAATAGACCCCTGGGGTACTCCATACTTAATGACACCTTCTGAGGATTGATTGATTGATTGTACATTGCTTAACGTCCCGACAGCAACAAGGCTTTCTCAGGACGTGCCTGCACTGCTTGTGAAAAAAACCCAAAAAAAAACAACAAAAAACCAGAACATTGAATGTATGTCGCCAGCCGGTCAAATACGTTAAATAAACCTAACACATGGGGCCTAAATAAAGCTAAGACCATTTAGCAACACACATCCAATATCAAGAGCTACAGGCAGTGCAGACAGTAGGGAGAGTTTTAAAAAGGCAAATACAGGTGAATGGACAAAGGGTAGACAGAAACACATGCCCCAGAATAGAGAGAAAAACCCACCCTGTGGGGCTGACCAGGGTGACCCTGGGAACTAAAAAATACCTAACCCCACCCAAGTCCCCCAGGGCAGACCCGGGTGGGGGACCTTCTGAGGAACGCTTACCATTGACAAAAACATACCGAGATCTATTGCTTAGATAATATCTAAAGAAGGCAGCGGAATCTGTGTATGTGGTATGCCAACAGCTTCTGTAGCAACAGTTCATGGTTGACGAAGTCAAAAATTAAAAATTAAAATTGTACATTGCTTAACGTCCCGACAGCAACAAGGCTTTCTCAGGACGTGCCTGCACTGCTTGTGAAAAAAAACAACCAACTAAACAGAACATTGAATGTATGTCGCCAGCCGGTCAAACACATTAAATAAACCTAACACATGGGGCCTAAATAAAGCTAAGACCATTTAGCAACACACATCCAATATCAAGAGCTACAGGCAGTGCAGACAGTAGGGAGAGTTTAAAAAAGGCAAATACAGGTGAATGGACCTCGGGTAGACAGAAACACATGCCCCAGAATAGAGAGAAAACCCCACCCTCTGGGGCTGACCAGGGTGACCCTGGGAACTAAAAAATACCTAACCCCACCCAAGTCCCCCAGGGCAGACCCGGGTGGGGTAATGACGAAGTCAAAAGCTTTACAAAAATCTAAAAATACCGCACCGGTCATTTCAGCATTGTTTATTAAAGTTAGCCAGGTATTGGTCAGATGAGACAGAGCCATGTGACAAGAGTAGCGGGGTCTGAAGCCTGACTGTAACAGATAAATCAAGTTATGTCTCCAGGAAGTGACTCAGGTGCCTGTGGACATGTTTTTCTATAGGCTTTGACAAAGTTGATAAAAGTGAAACTGGCCTGACTTTGTTGGGGTCAGTGAGGTCTTTAGTTTTAGGCAGCGGAATGACTTTAGCTATTTTCCAACTTCTTGAGAAAGTACCTTGCTGGATTATAAAATTGTAGATAAACGTTAAAGATTGATTGTTGTATTGATTGATTGATTGTACATTGCTTAACATCCCGACAGCAACAAGGCTTTCTCAGGACGTGCCTGCACTGCTTGTGAAAAAAAAAAAAGAAACAGAATATTGAATGTATGTCGCCAGCCGGTCCAATACGTTAAATAAACCTAACACATGGGGCCTAAATAAAGCTAAGACCATTTAGCAACACACATCCAATATCAAGAGCTACAGGCAGTGCAGACAGTTGGGAGAGTTTTAAAAAGTCAAATACAGGTGAATGGACCAAGGGTAGACAGAAACACATGCCCCAGAATAGAGGGAAAAACCCACCCTGTGGGGCTGACCAGGGTGACCCTGGGAACTAAAAAATACCTAACCCCACCCAAGTCCCCCAGGGCAGACCCGGGTGGGGGACCTTCTGAGGAACGCTTACCATTGACAAAAACATACTGAGATCTATTGCTTAGATAATATCTAAAGAAGGCAGCGGAATCTGTGTATGTGGTATGCCAACAGCTTCTGTAGCAACAGTTCATGGTTGACGAAGTCAAAAGCTTTAGAAAAATCTAAAAATACCGCACCGGTCATTTCAGCATTGTTTATTAAAGTTAGCCAGGTATTGGTCAGATGAGACAGAGCCATGTGACAAGAGTAGCGGGGTCTGAAGCCTGACTGTAACAGATAAATCAAGTTATGTCTCCAGGAAGTGACTCAGGTGCCTGTGGACATGTTTTTCTATAGGCTTTGACAAAGTTGATAAAAGTGAAACTGGCCTGAATTTGTTGGGGTCAGTGAGGTCTTTAGTTTTAGGCAGCGGAATGACTTTAGCTATTTTCCAACTTCTTGGGAAAGTACCTTGCTGGATTATAAAATTGTAGATAAACGTTAAAGATTGATTGTTGTAGATAAATGTTAAATGTTAAAATGCTAAAAAGAAACTATTAATGCCGTCATGACCAAGGGAGCGTTTATTTTTCAGCTGACCAATAGACTTGCCTACGTCGAAAACAGTTAAGTACGGAATACTAAAACAAGTCATTTGGCGCCAGTCTCTCGTCGCAAAAATGTTTTAGTTTTACAGAAATAGTCGGCCTGTTTAGGTTATTAGTACTTTTATTCAAAAGTGAGTTGGCAGCAGACAGGAAATGTTGATTAAAAGTATCAGCAGGTATAGAAGTACATGGTGGTGTTTGACGTGATTTGGTAAAGGCATCGAGGGCTCGCCAGACAGATACGGTATCAGTTTTATTATCCATCAAGCGCTGGAAGTGTTTTTTTTGGGCCTCAAGCATCAGGTACTTTACGCGGTTACGCGCTTGCGGAAGGCAGCATAATCTTTGTTCCGCTTCAGTTCATTTCGGAGGGCCATGGCATCTTTAATGTCCTTACTTAACCACTGAGGTAATTGTGTGTGTTTGACTCTCTTCTCACGTAGTGGCGCATGCTTGTCAAGTACACCAAGGAACAATCTGTACCATTCGGCCAACGCTTCTTCAGGATTATCATAGTTATAAATTGACTGAAAAGAGATTCTGCTCAGGTCGGCGAGAAACGCGTCCCGATTAAAGTGTTTAAACGACCTGTAATGAATAGTGGTATGCTGGTTTTTACGACATGGCTTGTCCACCTTCAGAGCCCAACTACAGCACACAGGATAGTGGTCGCTAATCGCCACTTGAAGAACACGAGAGCTAAGGACTCTTGACTTGTTGGAAGTGTATACATGATCAATTAGAGTGGCAGACGACTGCGTAACTCTAGTGGCGGATGTGATAAGCTGCTTGAGGCCTACTATAGTAATAGTAGACTCCCAAGCAGGGTGTGGGGAAAACATGTTAATATTAAAGTCTCTGAGCAGTAAAATATCAGAGCTGCAATTGTTAACGGTGTCCGCCATTTGTAAGAAATCGTCGTACCACTCAAATGATGCAGACGGATTTCTGTAGACAAATCCAACAATCAAAGGAGCCGATTTGTTTGTCTTCACCTCAAACCACACGCTTTCAACAGACTATGATTCCAGGTCTGTTCTTCTGCGTGTAAAGTGCGCAATAGAATCATGAATATAAACAGCTAATCCTGTTTGTTGAGGACGTACAGGATCGCGCCAAATTACAGAAAACTCCGGTAAGAGGCAGAGGCAGACATTCTGATCAGGCCCTGCGGACGCACCAGTACAGTACTGCGGACGCAGGACCTCATGAGAATCTCTGCCTCTTGTAGACAGATCTAACACGAGAGTTCAAGGGTGGTGCCAGAATAGCTTGGCGCCTATGGGCGCCAAGCTATTCTGGCACCACCCTTGAACTATCATGCTCTATACATGTCTTGCTGTGGTTTGTCCGGACTGAATGAGTTAATCTGTAGACAGTGTTTGTACTAGGGATTTGAACAGAGAGGCCGACACAAAGAGCCCAAGAGAAATGAATGGCAGCCTGAAATACCTCAAGCTTGCTAACAATGTCCTCCAGAGTTTCCCCAACCTCCAAGAGGGCAGGAACAATGTAGCTGAGTAGAGTTTGCACAAAGTCGTCTCGCGTGTCCATCAAGTTGACCATTTTGCCCACAGTCTCATAAATAGCTGCACATTAGAAATACATCATCTCGGTCATACATGTGTACTGGTCCATGAGTCTGCACATTACATCTTCAAGCTGGTCCATAGTTGACATACCAATATGTATTTTTGTTTTGATAATAACACCATCACTACCATAATGTCGTGTTAACCCTTTGTCAGTAGCATTGTCATGAGGATTGCTTCAGGAATCGTCATCGGGGGGGGGGGGGGGTTAGTTATTTGGGTTTAACGCCGAGCAGGCGACTAAGGCCATCTCACGGCGGGATGGGTAAAAATCTGGTCAGCCAGACTAAAAGCAAGGTCTTAAGACAAGATGTAAATATAGATTAAAAATCTCAGGCTAAAATGTCGCACATGTCTTTAATAGAAACGTCTACAGACTCTCAAAAAGGGCAAATAAAAAAGATTCACATAGTCTATGAATGCTCACATCTTGTTAAAAATATTGCATGCTCGCAAGAAATTGAAGATATTGTCCGGGGGAACATCCCGGAACAAAACCTTCAAGGAGTCTGCTGTGAAGTGTTTATATCTGGTGTCAATGAGGTCAGCACAATACAGCAAAAAGTGTCGAACAGAAAACTGCTCATCACAGGCAAAACACCATGGATGCTCATCCTGTTTAAGTAAGAGTGCGTAACATAAGTGTGCCCGATGTGGAGCCAAGCAAGGACAGTCTCCTCACGGCGGCTGCCGCAGCGGAAAGGTAGACTGTCGGACAACGTAGGAAGAGCTTCATGAAGCTTGTTCCCTTCCTCTTTGTCCCACTCGGACTGCCAATCGCGGCCTATGTACGCACTAATCACAGGTTTAAAATCACTAAAAACAGTCTGTGTGTCAGGGACAGGGTCACTGCGGGCACTGTTGGCAGCAGAATCTGCGATTCTGTTGCCTTCGATGCCCACATGGCCTGGGACCCAAATAAAAATGATGTCATAATATTCCTTCATCAAATCTGCGTAGAGCTCTCTAATCCGCACCAGCAGTGGGTGGTCTGTTCCCGCGCCCTGAAAGGCCTGCAGGGCAGAAAGAGAGTCAGACAGAATCAGGAAGTTCCGTTCCCGAGACTGATAGGCATGCTTGAGTGCCAGCAGAATTGCCTGCAGTTCTGCACTAAATACAGAGGAATGGTCAGGTAGGCGGAGCTTAAATGGGCGTCTAGGATGGCGAGAGGACACTGCAGCTGCAGCCACTCTTCCATCCTCAGATTTGGACCCATCCGTATAAAGACGACAATAGCCAGGAAAGCTTGAAAGGAGTTCATTGAGGCTCTGTTGGTATATGGCTGGTGGAGTACAATCCTTCTTGTGGGCGGTCAAGTCCGGAACTGGTAGTAGCCAGGGTGGAGTGAGGTGTTGCAGAGATTCCGAAACTTTGTCCAGGTCCACTCCGGCCGCCTGCAGATGAGGTCGGACACGGAAGGAAAGTGGACGGACAGCTCCCGGATGGGCATCATAAATCTCTGCAAATGACGGGTTAAAAACACAATCATAGGCAGCATTGTCTGGATGGGCCTTCAGCTTCAGAACATAGCTGAGCATGAGGCGGATGCGGCGGAGCCTGAGAGAAGGCTCCCCCCGGCCTCGGCATACAGACTAGGAACTGGAGATGTCCTGAAGGCCCCTGAAAGGGGGGGGGGGGGACATGTTTTGACAATAACGCCATCACTACCATAATATATGTCATTGTTAACACTTTGTCAGTAGCATTGTTTGTGGATTGCTTCAGGAATCATCACGGGGGGGGGGGGGGGGGGGAGGGGGGGGGAAGAGATGTTTTGACAATAACGCCATCACTACCATAATAATTATGTCATGTTAACCCTTTGTCAGTAGCATTGTTTGTCATGAGGATTGCTTCAGGAATCATCACAGGGGGGGGGGGATGTTTTGACAATAATGCCATCATTTCCATAATATGTCATGTTAGCAATGCTGGTAGGCACTCGCCAGAAACTTTCCCAGCTTCCTCCCTCTCTCCACCTTCAACTCGACAGCACCCCCATCTCCCTCTCTGACTCGGCCAAAAACCTCGGCGTTATCCTCGATTCCTCTCCTTCCATGACCAGCTTCGTCTCCGCCACGGCCCAGGCATGCTACTTCCACCTCTGCCGCATCAGTCAGATCAGAAAATACCTCACTACCGAAGCTGCCACCAAACTTGCTGTCTCTCCCCTATCTCACATCGACTACTGCAACTCCGAAAATCCGACCACATCACTCCCCTGCTCAAACTCCTTCACTGGCTTCCCATCCCCCCCCCCCCAACGCATCCAATACAAGATTCTGTCTCTCTGCTACAAATCCCTGAACAACTGCGCTCCTGCCTATCTCTCAAACTTACTTCACCCCCTACACCCCTGCCCGCTCCGCCTCTGACCCTCTCCGCCTCCACATCTCCCGCACCAAACTCAGCACTTTCGGCCCCCGCTCCTTCTCAGTATATGGTCCATCCACCTGGAACACTCTCCCACTCTCTCTCCGTCAGAAACACTCTCTCCTCCTTTCAGTCCGCCCTCAAAACTCACCTCTTTCAACAGTTCTAGCACTATACCACCACACTCCCCACTCCAAGATGACTGTCGTAATGTATTGTATTTCACTATTTGTGGTACGTGAGTCATTGTCTAAAACGTGCGCATGTGTGTGTGAGTGCACGCTTAGAGTTATAATTATTATAAGAATACCGTAATTATTATTATTTTCACTTTGTCAGTAGCATTGTTTTAATGAGGATTGCTTCAGGAATCATCACCGGGGGGAGGGGGGGGGGGAGATGTTTTGACAATAACGCCATCACTACCATATTTAACCTCAAACTGGCGGAACAGTTGGTCAAATGAAGAAGAGGTCACGCATGCGCACTGGTTCACTTTTGGGAACGCGGTCGTACGGTACACACCATGTGCTACTTGAGATCCTAATCTTTTTGTGGTTTTCCATTGATCATTGATGGGATTTGCCTCAGATTTTCTGGTGATACACTGAGGTAGGATACAACCTTTTCTTTTCTTTCAGGATATTGCTCTAACTCCGGAGATAGGGTTTCAAGAACTGTTTTCAGTTTACGCTTCTCGGTCTAGGTTTCCCGCGGCATAGTTGTGGCGGACCCTGCAGCAGGAACTAGTAAAACAAAACTGACACTAGTAAAGAGAGCATTACACTGACAGACATTATGGCTTGCATGAAAGATAACAAAAGCAGACTTTCGAGGTTAGAGCAGGACAGTTTTGACACTTCACAGGGTGAAGTAGAGTTTGAAAGTGACAGCGAGCGTGGTGACGCTACGATGGCGGGGATCAGGGATCCCAGTCAGATCGAGCTGGAGGCCGGCTCTGTGAGTGATGATCTGAACTTTACTAATGACCTAATCTTAGTAAATGACGAGTTGCTAACGTCAGATATTCAACACTTGGATCCCATTGGCAAGAGTGACCATGATGTTTTACTCTTCCAGCTGTATGTACCTAAGGTTAAGGTGATGCAGAGTATTAAACACTCCCTTAACCTTGGGAAGGGAGACTATGATAGTCTGAGAGCATATATGGCAAATATTGACTTTACAACTACTAAACCTGAAAATTGCGGAGTGGAAAAATTCTGGGCATTAATTAAGTCCTCGATTCTGAAAGGTATGGAGTTGCACATCCCAAAAGTGAAGAGCAAATCACATAAAAGAACCACACCATCTTGGATGAATAAGGGTACTTTAAGAATGATTAAAAAGAAATACAAGTTATACAAAAGATATCTTCAAACTCAAGAAGGTAGAGATTACCAAAGATATATTACCCTAAGAAATGACTGTAACAAATTAATAAAGCATAACAAAAAATTGCATGAAAGAAATATTGCAGATAAATGTAAAATGAACCCCAAAGTGTTTTGGAAGTATGTACAGGAACAAACTAAATATAATTCTGGAATAAATGCACTTAAAAAAGAAGATGGCACACTTGCTGTAGGAGATCATGAAAAGGCAGCAACATTGAATAAATTCTTCTCAAGTGTATTTGTGGAAGAAAACTTGAGTAATGTTCCGTTGCTTGGTAGAGGCTCAAAATCGAATGGGTGCACCATAACAGATATCGTAATAACTCCTGATATTGTCAAGAAAAAACTAAAGGAGTTGAATCCTTCCAAAGCTCAAGGTCCAGACTGCATCCCTCCCAGAGTTTTACAAGAGTTGTGTAATGAGTTGGCAGAGCCACTTTGCACATTGTTTACTTTTTCCCTTGAATCAGGTATTGTACCGCAAGACTGGCGAACCGCAGAGGTAAGTGCGATTTTTAAAAAGGGATCTAGGTCAGATGCAGGAAACTACAGGCCAGTAAGCTTAACGTGTATAGTATGTAAAGTTTTAGAGTCTATAGTCCGAGATGAGATCGTTAACCATTTCACGGTAAATAATATGTACACTGAATGCCAACATGGTTTTAGAAGGAAACGATCATGTGTTACTCAGCTATTACAGGTTATGGATGATATAACCTCCTTACTGGACAACAAAAAAACGGTTGACATCATATACTTAGACTTTAGAAAAGCATTCGACACTGTTCCTCATGAACGGCTTCTTCAGAAACTAGAAGCCTATGGTGTATGTGGAAACATTTCCAACTGGATAAGAAGTTTTTTACATGCAAGAGAACAAATGGTAAAGGTTGGAGAAGCAAAATCGGACAAAACAAAGGTACTGAGCGGCATACCTCAAGGTAGCATCTTAGGACCTATATTATTTACGATATTCATAAATGACTTGCCAGATTGTGTTAATAGCATGTGTAAAATTTTTGCAGATGATACTAAAATCTATAATGAATCGAGCAATAAAGACGTGTTGCAGCACGATTTGGATCACTTGCAGGAGTGGTCCGACACATGATTGATTGATTGATTGTACATTGCTTAACGTCCCGACAGCAACAAGGCTTTCTCAGGACGTGCCTGCACTGCTTGTGAAAAAAACAACCAACTAAACAGAACATTGAATGTATGTCGCCAGCCGGTCAAACACATTAAATAAACCTAACACATGGGGCCTAAATAAAGCTAAGACCATTTAGCAACACACATCCAATATCAAGAGCTACAGGCAGTGCAGACAGTAGGGAGAGTTTAAAAAAGGCAAATACAGGTGAATGGACAAAGGGTAGACAGAAACACATGCCCCAGAATAGAGAGAAAAACCCACCCTGTGGGGCTGACCAGGGTGACCCTGGGAACTAAAAAATACCTAACCCCACCCAAGTCCCCCAGGGCAGACCCGGGTGGGGGGTTCCGACACATGGGTTTATTGATTGATTGTACATTGCTTAACGTCCCGACAGCAACAAGGCTTTCTCAGGACGTGCCTGCACTGCTTGTGAAAAAAAAAAATAAACAGAACATTGAATGTATGTCGCCAGCCGGTCAAATACATTAAATAAACCTAACACATGGGGCCTAAATAAAGCTAAGACCATTTAGCAACACACATCCAATATCAAGAGCTACAGGCAGTGCAGACAGTAGGGAGAGTTTTAAAAAGGCAAATACAGGTGAATGGACCAAGGGTAGACAGAAACACATGCCCCAGAATAGAGAGAAAAACTCACCCTGTGGGGCTGACCAGGGTGACCCTGGGAACTAAAAAGTACCTAACCCCACCCAAGTCCCCCAGGGCAGACCCGGGTGGGGGTCCGACACATGGGACTTACATTTCAACGTAGAAAAATGCAAGGTCTTACATGCTGGAAGGAACAATCCTGAACACGAGTACTTGATGAAAGTGAACAGCAACATTAAAAAGGTGGTATCTTGTGAGGAGGAAAGAGATTTAGGTGTGGTCTTCGACAAAGTTCTATCTTTTGACCCCCATATTCAGAACTGCATCAATAAGGCCAACAAAATGGTTGGAGTAATTAAGAGAGCTTTCAATTATTTGGACAAGGACATTTTTAGTCAATTGTATAAATCACTAGTCAGACCACATTTAGAATATGCAAACACTGTATGGTACCCAGGTTTAAAGAGACAATCAGCTGCACTCGAAAGGGTACAGAGACGAGCAACAAAGCTGGTCAAAGAATGTAGAAATATGACTTATTCAGACAGACTCAGATACTTTGGATTACACTCCTTACGCGGACGTAGAATACGTGGAGACTTAATCCAAGTTTTTAAAATTTATAATGGCATCGACGACCTAAAATGGAACGACTTTTTTGCAACACCATTCTGTGACAGAACCCGAAATTCTGAAGGGAAAATCTTTGTACAGCACTGTAACACTAATCTGCGGAAGTTTTGTTTTACTAACAGAGTTGCCATTGTTTGGAATGACTTGCCAGTTTCATTACAAAAAGCATCTAATATAAATTCTTTTAAAAACCAGCTGGACGAATTACCAAAATTTAAAGAGATTTTTTATTCCTATGATGAATGATTTTATAGGAAAATTGCATGCATAGCAGACCCATAAAGGAACTAAAGAAAGAAAGGACATTTGTAAAGGCCTCACGGCCTATTTTGTCCTCGCAATACTACTACTACTACTACTACTGCCAGGGGCAGTTGAAGAATATCAGGGGGAAAATTCTTTAATTTAGGACAAGAAAATCGGGGTTTTCGTCGGTCGTTCCTTTCCCAGAAGGGAGGCGGACAGGGGTACCGAAAGTAAACGAAGCGCCCAGTGTTTCAGCTGCTCCGATACCAGGGGAGATTACGGTGAGAAGACCACCCTACCCTCTGATTCACTCACACTGGCACACACAAACACAAAGCATTTCATGCCAGTTGGATGTTCTGTGAGCTGGCGCTCTGAAGAAGAATTGCACAAGCAGTGACAAGACATCACTATAAACGTTACGTCATTGCAGCCCACGACGCTGTATACACAGTATTTATGTCACCGTGTGTGCAATTTTTCAATTTTTTGTTCACACTGATTTTGTTTCAAACATGATTTAATTATCACTCAAAACGTTGAAGAGGTACATGGCTGGCTAACAAACTAATTTCAGAAACAATTTTTGTCAAAATAAGTCTATTTTGTACCAATATCTGGATCCCCCTGTAACCTTGACCTTTGAGAGAGGTCATTAAAATTGGTAAGTTTAGAAAGGTCTTGTTGGAATATATCCTTGGGCCAAGTTTGAAGTCTGTGCCTTGAATAGTCTCCAAGAAAATACCAACGATAAAGTTGACCACAGATCCCTGATGCCAGATGCCAGACAGAGGCTTGATGGCCCAAAACATACTCTCTTTGGCTATCACACGTGAGGCAACAAAAACCAACTGTGGGTCTCATGGCAGCTTTGTTCCGTCACACGTTCAGCAGTCAAAAGCATTCTTACCGTCTCTGTTCTTCTCCTCTCTCAGCTGACAAAACGCTGGCCAGAAGTAGTGTGCACGCACCGGCAAGCTCTGCAGAAACAAGATACAGTGTAGACTCAACCTAATTACAGCTAAATGGGTCATGTTTAGACTCATTCTAATGACAGCTAAATGGGTCATGTCTAGACGCATTCTAATGACAGCTAAATGGGTCATGTTTAGACTCATTCTAATGACAGCTAAATGGGTCATGTCTAGTCGCATTCTAACGACAGCTAAATGGGTCATGTCTAGACTCATTCTAATGACAGCTAACATGTTAACATACTGAGCCATTTAACCATTCTGCTGTCGGCAGCGCTTTCTGAGAAGAAGATTCCTGCAGTAATCACCTCAACAGAAAGTGCTACCAACAGCCAAAGTGTCAAGTCCAAATTGCTAACTTTGCGAGTTGACTTCTGAAGACTACACTACAGTTCAGGAGATGTGCCGACCATGACAGCAAAAGAGGGGTGCCAGAAAAGCTGTGACATTCTGGGAGCAGCCTTGAAATATCGTGGTAAGGGATCCATCGCCAGGTATGATGTGCCATGGTTGAACAGGTTAACCTATAAAGTCCTGAAAGACGACAGGGTGTGGATCGACCATGATAGTTCAAGGTACATAAAGCCCTCAGTCAAATTGATTGTACATTGCTTAACGTCCCGACAGCAACAAGGCTTTCTCAGGACGT